>JAOEHI010000872.1:0-13252 GCA_025447815.1 Percopsis transmontana
TCAATTTTGAATAAATCCCCAACAGTGTCACCAGCAAAGCACCCCCACACCATCACACCTCCTCCTCCATGCTTCACAGTGGGAACCAGGCATGTAGAATCCATCCGTTCACCTTTTCTTCTAGCAGCTTACTGGCTGGTCGCACGCTCCAATGGAGAGTGATCTGGGGGGAACAGCTGGGCCTCTCGTGCCCCTACCAATGGTGGGTGGAGTGGCCCCGGTGCTTTAACCGAGTGACACCACCTCCCATCAGCACGTCAGCACGTGTCCAGAGCTAACCATACCTAACAGAAACAAGGCATATACACTAATGATTCATTATTTAAAAACACAACGTCCAATGACGTAACAAATAGCAATTCTAGTGTTAAGTTTCTGCTTGGACTGCCCACTGTGAGGGGAACGTTAGCACTGTATCAATGGTAGCTGGCTACACCAAACACTCTTGGGGTCGGCACGTCTCCAAGCCACCTACTTGTCCCCAACTACAAATGGGCTGCTAAACTGCTTCTGCATTATTTCCCCAAATTTAGATATCCAGGGCCCTAGCTGCCCTGCTGAGTAGAGCCCTAAGCCGATGTTTCTGTCTCTTGACACTTGATGAGAATGACTGAGAATGACATTTATTTAGAAAAAAGTCCACTACACATTCTTATAACCAATTTTGAATAAATAAATACATATAAATGCTTAATTTAAACAACTAAATAAAAATTAATAATGATGTTAATTGAAAACATAAAATAACTGCTGAACGGATTACCTCTTAGGTAGCCTAATTAGGTAGCTTAATTTCTAATGTATCCAAACCGATTTCTCAGAAATATTAAAGTGCGATCCATAGTGAACCATCTGCCAGTTCCTCTAGGGATTTGAAAGGAAAGTTCTTGACAGATTCGGTCACTAATGACTTAAAAGGCCAGTGTGTAGTTTTTAGTGACATCTAGTGGTGAGCATTGCGAATTGCAAACAGCCAGTCACTCACGGCCTACCCCTCCCTTTGCAAACACGAAGGACAAACTATGGTGGGCGACATAGGATACAAGATGTCGTCGTCTGAGACAGCAACGCAAACACAAACACATTTCTGTCCACTAAACGAAGCCAAAGGGCTGGATAACAACGTTCGAAATAACAATCCAACTACATATTTTTTTCTAACAGGGTAGTAAAAGTTTAGCTCTCTCGAACATAAACGGCACATTTCTCCCTTTATTTATACAGTCTATAATTTCTCCCAAATAGCAAAGCCATAACACAGCGAGGGAAAATAACTAGTTTACATGAAACAACCATCCCCATATTTTTTCTAACAGGGTTGTAAAAGTTTAGCTGGCTGATATGAGCTGTTATGCTGTATGCTAACGTTACTGTTTTACGGTCAATAGCACGAACTAATCAGCTGATTGTCTCCTGAACATAAACGGCACATTTCTCCCTTTATTTATACAGTCTATGACTTCTCCCCACATAGCAAAGATATAACACAGCGAGGGAAAAGAACATGTTACATGAAACAATCCAACTACATATTTTACACAAGGGAAAAGTAACTTCTCTCGGTGTTTATGGCTAGCTTCAAGCTAATGCTAACATTATCAAACAACAGTTTTTATTTGCATTGCTAAAGTTGGAATACCTTATCTGTCCTGCAGAAAACAGGCAACTTCAGCGTCGCTTTAAAAAAAACGTATCCCTTCCATTTGGGAAAATCCACACTGATGTTTACACGTGATTTCTACCTGGGTCTCTCCCGTAATTTTCTGGCTTCATCGTGCTTTCGCTTTTTCGAAGCAGATTCACCTCTCACCGCTCTTGTGCTAAATAATAGCTGTGGTCCTCCATTAGTCCAAAATTCCACTTGTAATAAAGGAGAGTACTTCGATTACTACGTAATAGCTAGAGTACAACTTCTTCTTCTGTGGCGGCTTCTGTGGCGGCTTCTGTGGCGGCGGCTTCTTCTTCTGCGGCTTCGTCTTCTGCGGCTTCGTCTTCTTTTGCGGCTTATCTTTCAAGGTAGTGACGAAACGCGTTCTGTAGAGCCGTTTGTCTGATTTGAGCTACTGTAGAAAACATGGCGACGCAACAGGGCGACGTCCATAGAGGGGGTGTCCCCTCAATGGAGATAGAAATGGCTCATTCAAAGGTAATAACAATATTATGGTTTATTATATAAGGTCTTTGTACACCACTTACAACATAGTTATGGATCTTATATTGCATTTCTGTCACTAGATCCTCTGAAATATTACACACTGGACATTTAAATGGTCGCAAATCCATGTACACATGTTTTTTATGTGTAGCATGAGCTTGGCTTCACCAGACATATGCTTATTAGTCTGAAATCTCTCCATTCTTTTTAAATTTTCAAGGGGCGTCAGAGGCGCAGACCAAAATGCCTCTGGACACAATTGGATAGGCTTACAACCATTCAGAGCAACGAAACGTCTTGGTTGTTTACGAAAATGCCTCAACGGCGCTCTTCTGTACAGTCATTGTAACAAACCCGCCCCATATTAGATACACGGTTGTGATTGGCCTGACCAATTCCAGGCCAGGTGGAAATCTGTCTGAATGGGAGGGTGGCCAGACGTATGAAACATGAGCTCTCAGATTCATATGGTTCCCAGGCTAGTGTAGCAGGGAAATAAGACTCAAATCTCTCCTCAAAGTGCCACGCTGTGAACTAAACATGTGAAGAGAACGAGCAAGAGGGGTTACCCTTGCAAAACAGTCTCATTACCTAATTAATTTCATAAACGTTTGCTTTTGTATATATGATTGAAGGGTATTCAACACACAATTGTGCCACAAATCTAAGGAGCAGCAATTGTGTGTGGCAACGCCTAGCTTTTATTGGTGTGTCTGTCGTGAAGATTTCATGTCGAACTAATCTTTTATATAACTCGGGAGTTACAAGTAGTCTCAGTGAGTGATAAGTTCATTTTCCCAACCCAACACATGCGTGAAGGGTCTTGACCTTTCGTTCAAATGTAACAGCTGCAGCTGATCATGCTCAGTACAGGAAACACAATTATTCATTCATGACTCATAACTATGGGTCTTCTGTGTTTTAGTTCATTTGTCACGTGACAACTGTATAAGCTCAGGCACAGAGCTTTGGGCTCAGCATAGGAAACAGAAATAATTAGTTAACGACTCATAACTATGGGTCTTCGCCTATTAGGCATTAATTTGTCACGTAACAGATACATAGCATCAACTTGGAGGAGAACTACAGTGCCAGTTAAAATGAATGAACTAAATTACTAAAAAAAACAGTTGTTCATTTTACTGAATGAGATTCAAAGATCTGGGTCAGTAAAAGCAGTCGAACTACTCATCATTACTGGCCTGTCGTCGGCACCCAGTTTGAAAACCACTGTTTTAGACGACAGAACATTTAGTCACTAGAATGTCTGACTGCTCATCAGCCTAAGAGGAGGAGACGTCTACAGCTTGGCGTCTGATTGGCTGTCGGAGATAGCTCAGGACTCAGCCATGCATTAGATTGGCTGCTCGGGTCTCAGTCAACCTGACATGCTAATGTCATTGAAGTAGACACTGATAATGTCATTCTAGGTGGGTAATGTATTTTGACTAGGTGATGATAGCAGGCTTATTACAGTGATAATGAAATAGGACAATAAAAATGTACTTTAAGAGATTATCAACCATGACAGCTCACTGCTGAATAGGTTGTTTCTTTTTCTACTTTAATTTAACATCTTTCTTTTAATCCATCTCATTTAATTTCAAATTTATTTAACGAGGCGGGCCATATAAGAATAAGTTCAAATGTACAATGACAGTGAATGCATTAGAATTTCAGTCAAAGAGTTGACAGCTTGAATTACATATATTATGTTACACAATTTGATTTCATGAAGTGGTTCATTCTATTATTCCAATTACATTCCACAGTGAGCTTTCTATTTCTTTTTCTTTTTCAGAGACAAAATAGAAATGTGATGTGAATTTGTTTTCATGGATTTATGTATATATGCATGTATAACTCTCAATTGCAAATTCTATGTGTTTGGTACAAGAATAATTAATTAATTATTTGTCAGGCTGAGATTCAGTATAAAAATACAATTGAATGAGTTAAAGTGCACAGTTGTATGCTCTTATGTGTATTTTGTATTTCCATTTTTGTATTAGTTTTATAATCAGTCATTCTTAAGTTATTTTTATGAATAATTCTGAATGATTATAGCTTGATTGTTATTTTCCGTTCTATGTCTGGGTTCTTCTAATCTGGGTTTTTGCAAAATGTTGCATATCTTTTGCTACTCTATATACACCTAACATCTCTCCACATCAGCCTCTCCTAACAGTCTATCCAAGTGCATTGTTGTCTTAAGGCTTTGTTAGATGTGTGTGAGAATTAAATTGTGTCGTTACCATTCAAAAGCCATTTCTAAGTATTTTTGTAATAGCCCCTGATATTGAAACATCTGTGTTGGTGTTTTTGTTGTAAATATTTTTGCTTGAATTCAACATTGATTGATTTGACCTTTTTAGCGTAAGCGTAAATGTTAAGGGGACCGTTGATTTTTTAAATAAGTTAGAAAGTTGCTACACTTGACATCAGCATATGTGAAATGCATGCATAGAGACTATCAGACTTATATCAACAGGGGCTATGTTCCTATTCAGATGCAGATCTAAGTTAATTAATTCTTGTGTTTAAGGAAATTAAACACTCAGTGAAGAAAAGAGATGTGAAGTTTAATATGTAGCACACATAAAAGAATGTGTGTTTATGTGATGTATTCACATTTCCCTAGCCATTTTCATTTAAGTATAAAATGAGAAAATGAAACCTCAGAATGCACTGAGAGTAGGGGGTGGGGGGTTACTATCTGAAAACAATGACCACTGTGTTTGTTTTTTTCTCTGGGGTATTCTGCAATCGTCAGCATTCTCTCTTGCTCTCTCTGACGCACACACACGCACACACACGCACACACATGTACACAGAAACGCACACAAGCAGTCGCATACACTGCACTCAGACAAAGGAAAATACAGAGAGACAAAGACAGGGATCAGAGAGGCCTGAGCATGTCTCTTCTCAAACACACCAACTATTAACTCCAACAATTCTCTCTCTTACACTAGCAGAAAGTAATATATTGAGAAGATATTCCGTTTGTAATGGTGTTATCAAAGTAACAAGCTCCGACTTAATAGGGGGAAAATAATTATAATAGCCTGCATATTTCGACTTGTCCATGTCTAGGTGCCTTTGTGTGTGTGTGTGTGTGTGTGTGTGTTTGTGTGTGCATTTGAGCAGGTGTGCATGCAAGGATTTTGAACACATGTAGCAACTGATTCTACCTCTATTTCTCGGTCTCAAATAAACCTTCTTGCTTAGCTCAGCTTAGTTCAATAACATATTTAATTTTCTAGCTTGCCTTTACTTTGCGAGGAGGTTGTCTCCCTGCCAAAAGGTCCTGGGTTCAGTCCAACAATTATGAAAAATAACGAGGTTGCACGAGGAGATTTACAAAAGCCGGTGACAAGCATTTGGAATCTATAATGAAATGGCCAACTTCCTCACTGATGGTCTTTCCTCATGTTGTATACATAGCTGCATCACAAGAACATTAACCTATCTTCTGCTCCTAGGAGAAATTTCATAGGAATGACAGTATGTCAGGAGGATTACATCTCATATGATTGTATATGAGACTCCATATCTAGTTCAGGTAGAGTAATTTGTGATAATTCAGTGTTGAAACTGGAAACAGAACCTCTGAAAAATGTAATAAAAAAGGGTTATGCTATGGTTAATCTTTGGTTCATTGACTGAGCATTTTTTTGTATTTTTTCTGTTATTTGTTCTGCCCTGTTAAATTTAGCTTTGTCCTGTTCTGTTTTATTTTGCTCTGTTTTGTTCCCCTCTGTTTTGTTCTGTGCTGTTATGTTCTGCCAATTTCTGCTTTGCAAGGTTGTCATAAAAAGGTATTTTTTAGTGACTTTGTGTCTTAGCGCAAAAAGGAATATGTGCATCATTGCGACAGAAAAACGTGCATGTTTGCCACATGGTCAAGATTGTGCATGAATGTGTGTTTGTGTTTGTGTCTTTGTGTGTGTATGCGTGCGCACATATGTGTGTGTGTAGATAGACATCAAGTATCAAGATAGCTGAAGGCTGAAGGTATTAAGAGAAGAGAGGAGGACATTAATCTAAAGAAAATTAAAATCTGGAACAGTGTGTTTAGGATGGAGACCAACCGCCACTTCTGATAAGAAGTGGTTAGGGGGAGCACAGAATTAGATAAATAGGTGCCGGGAGAACAAGCATGGGAGGGGAGTAGGAGAGGAGTGAAAAAGTGAAATGAGGCAATGAGCAAGGAGGAAATAGGCCTCGGTCACACCAGCAATACAAAATTCGTTCACATGTAGGCCTACTTGCAAGATGGACAGGACAGTTTGAAGGCAGGCTTTCAACTGGGAAGACAAGCTTTAAGAAAATTTTAGCTCTCTCCACTTGCCAACCATGACCAGCACAATTTAAGTTGGTCCAGAATTTTTGAGGCACTGTTATATTATTTCTTTATCTTATGTGACATTTAAATTCCTACGTTATATTTATTTTTCTTAGTGATATTTTTTTTTTCTTGAGACCTTGTTTAGACCTTGTGAGAATGCAAATAATTATACCCAAGTTTACCTCAAAACAAATTTATTGTGGCAATTGTATTTGGACTATTACCGATTTCAATGATTCCAGAAAAGATAACAGAGGATGCAAGGAAATAAAGGAGAGGCAATAAAGAAAATATGTTTCACAGAAAACAAGATGAACTGAAGGTGAAGGACAAAAGACATAATGATGAACAAGAGCGAAAAAATGACGAGAGAGCGTGAGAGCCTAATTAAAGTGGGGAAAGGAGTGATGAAGGTGACAGGATAGATTGAAGGAAAAGAATGAAGTGCACTGGCAGGCAGGGCAGAAAGGGGAATGAAGCTAGAGAAGGAAAGAGGATGTAAGGAGAGATAGGGAGGCTGTTGAACAAAATCTCAAGAGACCTGAGCAGCCTTTTAATGTGACCTGTGTGTGTGTGTGTTTGTGAGTGTGTGTGTGTGAGTGAGAGAGTGAGTGTTATGCAGCCCATGCAGATAGCGGGGGCTCTGTGGTCTTGAGCATCAATAACGTCAGGTTATCAGAGGTATGGTCTGGTCACACATGCACACAAACAATGAGTGATAATAGTGCCACTGAGGTTGCTGTCTGAGGTTAGCAAAGCTGTGCTCAACAGATTTTTTTTAGATTTAAGACTTTCAGTTGTTATTAGGTAAGATCTGAAGCAGATTTGAATTCCTCTATTGCGGCTTGTGCTAAGAAGCAGCGATTGATTCTACTGAATAGTAAATTAAAGTGTTTTAGGGTCAAGCACAAACATTGAAATAAAGCAAATAACATGAAGAAAGAACACAACTGACTTTCAAACTAGAGGTAAGCATCGTGCTAGCCACCTGTTATCAGACTATTCGACTATTATGAATTCTATTCTGTTGCCCAATGATGGCAAATAGCTCTACAAAGCCATAAACCAACGATATAAAGCTATAGACTGGCTCAGCAGCCCTACAGCACACTGTCATGGCCGGGGACGCGTTGTGTGAGGTATCCTGTGTTTCGCCAAAGGGCACTTTTGTATTAGTTTTGGAAACATTAAAAGCATGAGCACTGCTCGTTGGAACGCCACCACTTGGCTGCTTTGTCTCTTTCCGGCTCATGCCTGCACTCGCCACTCCTGCCTGCACTCGCCACTCCTGCCTGTTACAGGTGGCCACATGGGGCCACTGAAAATCTTGGGGTGGCACACCAAAACCAAAAGCCATAACTGAATTACAGTAATTATATTATGCTGTATATACACTATGTAATTAATCGCATTCTGATTACTTTGATTTCCTATTTTACAGTTAATGTTACTAATTATATTATATGATGTGCATAGACTAATACCGGTACAGTTAATATTTTGAGTTCCACAACAATCCGGTTTTAATACGTTATGTATCTGTATATATGTTAGGCGATTCATTGTTCTTCAAATAGGCTAGTTGTGCTTTTCCTTAAAAAGACAAATATACAGCTTATACTTGAAGGAGTACATTGTAACGACCTTAGACACGAGACTGGTGGACTCAAATGCATGACTCATAAAGGTAGGTAAAAATAAGGTTTTTACTGAAGAATCATATAACACAAAAACACTGTTCACTAGAATAATCATCAAATACAAAGTCATCTTGATTTCATGAAAGTTGGCTGGATCGTTTGAACACGACTGAACAAGACGAACTGGTGATTTCCCGCCATCACAATGGCGGGAAATCACACAAAGGGAGGAAGTCAGAATATGAAATGAGAGGGAAAGGTGAAATACAAAATAAAACAGGAAGTGCACAACAAGACTAAATGTGAGGGTATAAACTTAACAAACTTGACGAAACACAACATACATTGATTGTAAGCAACAAAACATTTACTCTAAATAAGCCTACTCAAGTTTAAAAACACCACACAGAGGCCTCCAGCTTACAGCTTTATACACCAATACAGCTTTATTCACCTGTTACTGTGTTTTTGCAAACACAATGACACAATTATTAAGATTTATGGCCCTAGCCCTTTGCGATGCTACACTTACTGTAACACTCCAAGATTGCTCAATCTCACGTCACTCATTGTATTTCTCAAATGTGTCTTGATTAACTTTAACACGGAAAAACTGCACTCACATGCTGCAGTGTTCACAGGTAATGCAAGTGCAATTTTTGCAAAGTTGTGGAACACCTCCCTATATGGCTCAAGAAAGACTGTAAGTTCTATTAAACTGGTTGGTGTTTCCAAGTCACTAGCTTGCTTCCTATCCCCGGGAGTCTGGAGGAATTTCTCCTGGACTGCGAACCCTGGTTTGCTGCTTACCCGTTCTCTATGTACTGTACTACAAAAAAAATATGTGCATGAGCCTTGGGTTTACAACTTCATCTGGCGAGAGACGCCGTCAGTCATTGTTCACAAATGTTCATGTGCAACACTACGTTGTGTTCTTTAGTTAATGCCTGTTAGGCTTATATTTAGTTTGTGGATACTTAATAAACATCAAGCCCAGCTTGTTTCCTGCATCTTCACCAACGACTGTGTGCTTCCTTCGGCTAGTTCCTGCTCTCACCACATTGCACACTGTTACACTGACGTAGACTATGAAACAGCCTAGTCTATGTCAGCCTAGCAACAATTAATCAAAATCCTTGTATTCCTAAATACTTCCTAAATACAAGCCAATAAAATTTCTTTGGAAACTTTAGCTGTCCTTTTTGTTGGAAAATAAAAATAATAGTACACATAATAATTTTAGTTTATTTACCCTTCCCAGAGAAAGTCTGTTTCACAATGGCAAATCTGTTTTGTGTTTGTACTAACTAGCATGTGTAGGGGTAGGGCCAGGTAGGAGTAAGTCATATAGGGTGTGTATTCTAGCTGGTAATCTTTATTTTTAGTGTGAAAGGGTTAAGGTTGGCTAGCTTTCCATTAGTCTGGACAACATTCAGTCACCTTCACTTCAACCCTTCCTCGGGCCATAGATTAACATTCACACTAGATCTGACCTACTGTGTGTCTGCGTGTGTGTGTTCGTGTGTGTGTTTTAAACTATATGGGGATATTCCAGTCTACATTCCCTGCTAATCTTACCAACATTGTCCCCATGAAATTGACATTTGAGTGTAATTGTGGTACGACAACACTCCAATCCCTCTTGGCCAGTTCTGATTGGAGTAGGATATTAGAGACCTAGTGTGACTGCTCACACATTTCCCACCGGTTAACATGAAAAATATCGTTAAAGTGTTATGATGCCGAGGGCTACAGCAAGCAAATCATCACCTGTTTCCCTCCAAAAGCTGGAAACCGGGTGGCAGAGGAGTGAAGAAGGTAAAAAACAATTGATACTATTGGACTATTTGTTTGTGTTTGATGGGAGGGTATGGTTTTTCCAGTTGACTCTGTGTATGATGTGTATTATCTAAAGATAGCACAGAGCCCATAAATTAAATTTAATTAATTAAAACTTAGCACCTAAAAACCTTAAAAACAAAGTTTACATATGTGTTAAATGTGTTAAAATGTGAGTCAGTGGCAGAGCAGCAGCAAGTGAAGTCTCAGAGAACTTGCTAGCGGAGTAAACAGGCATTTGGGATAAATAATGGGATTAAGAATAAACAGCCCTTTGTGATCAGACTCTATATTGTCAGGTCTAAGACCACAGTACAAAATTGTATAAGCATGTGTAGCCATTTGTACCACTTGTAATAAGTTCAAGATTTTACAGCATTAACATCAGTGTCAAATAGTAGAACAGTAGACATTAAAATCACTTGAAATAAGAATCCGGTGAGGCACCGCACAGCATTGTTGCAATTTATTGTACAAAATGAAGTAAATTGACTGACATTGGTGAGCAGTTAAAATCCATTCTATGAATGACAGCAAACCCCCGTCCTGTCTGACAGTCTGGGTTGGTGGAGGTGTATTTGTACCCTTTGTGTTGTCCTCTGTTTCAAAAGGGACGTGTCATCTTTTAAGGCTTTTGCATCCAGCAGGGTGCAACACTCAGAAGAGACAAATAACGCAATTAAAATAAACAAATAATGTGCCCAGCATATCCAATGTGGCAAGTACAAATTAACAATACATACTGTAGTTCCCACCATCAAACAAGTTATTTTAACTTGAGGTAGATGCATTGATTGCATTGATTTCCTCTCTAGTTCACTGTTCAACTCTACACAAATTGGAGGAAGAGTAGAGAAGATGTGAGCCTGTATAGTGCCAGGGGTAGAGGAAAATGTGAGCCACTCAGAACTTAGATGTCCTGTTTCTTCTGTCTTGGTTCTGTGTTGTTCCTGCATGTACAATTGATAATAACGTATCAATCAAATGTCAGTGGGAGGACTTAATATTACAGAGTCACGGGTCAAGTCAAGTTAAATTCTGCTTTAACTAATGACTTATCAGTTTACAAATAACTTACAAATAAATAGATATGGTAATGTTCTCACATTATTGAGTATTGAGTAATTAAATTCCATCATTGATAGTTTTCAGGTCCCCAGAACTGTGAAATGTCATACTAATATGGTTAGTACCAGAGTTATGGTAATCTATGGTGTTTTCAAAAAACTCTTTCAATTTATATTTTACAAGGATGGTGAATCTGTGCACAAAATTTGGTTATGGCTTACTAATCTGTGGCCACATATTACAATTCCATGTGCACGGATTTTCACATACATTTTTAATTGACCATACATTATTTGTAAACACCTGTTTTCTTTTTCATATTAGTTTTCTTTTTAAATTTACTTTAAACCCTGCCAATGACGTCTATTCATTTTGTCCTGTGTCCCAACTTCAGCCTTCTGTGATCTGTCTTTCTTTTCTGGTTTGTCTCACTCTCCTGTTTTTTTCATCTCTAATCTTCATTTCCATCTGTCCTTCTCTACCCTTTGTCATTGCATCTTTCTTGCTCTTTTTTTTCTATTTCTTGACCCTCACCTTTTACCCTGGACCTTTCCACACATTAGAGCTAATAATTAGTTGTGTGTGTGTGTCTGTCTGTCTGTTTGTGTCTATGGCTCTGTGTGTGTATGTGTGTGTATGTGTGATTTTTATCATAGTTTTGGGGACATCCTATTCTTCTGCAATCAGCCTGCTACCTCCGGGCAGAGACTAATTAAAATCAATAGTCTTCTCAGACAGTACAAATCAGCTACTCTAGACTAGCTGACAGGACTGGCAGCTAAGGCATTGGTATTCTCGTATGGAGAACATCACAGGTCCACTAAGCAACGATTTAGACCAAAATATATTTCATGTACATAAAATGAATATGTATATATAATGTATATATATATATAATGTATATGTCCAATTTTTTAAACCAGGGATGGGCAATTTTGGTGTTGGTGAGGGCCAACACATATTTCTCCTTGCTACCAGGGGACCAAATTACAAATCCCGACTTTCATATCACCATTTTACTGCAGTTTCCCCATTACTGTGGGTAATTCATGTAAGAGTAATGTGTTTCTGAAGAAAGTTTTAGTGCAGAAAATACACTTCTTTTCTAACACACATAATCAGACACATTTTATCTATTTGCTTAGTTTTATTAATAATATTAAAGGGGCCCTCCCACTCAAATTTCATTACATTTGTGGAGTGTCTGAAGGTCTACCATGGACTTTGTAACAATTTTTTTTAAAAATATGCCTTGGTTACCTTTTTTCAAGCCATTCTAGGGTGGTATAGAAAGCCTGCAGGAAAACTCAGTTCAATTTTGGCCAGTTCTCATTAGTATTCAACGAGCTAAATTGCTTGATTCTGACTGGCTAGGCCAGTTCTCATTAGTATTCAACGAGCTAAGCTGCTTGACTCTGACTGGCTAACAGCTAGCCAACGAGAGCCTGGTTATCAGCATCGTTTACCCAGCTCAACAAGTAGAGGGACTTTTACCATCGTCTGAAATCGCTGCAGAAATTGCTTCTTCAAATATATTGCCATATATATATATGACCCTGAATCTGAAGAGGAGACAGAAGCACCACAAGAACCACAACCAGCTCGTTTAGCCATGGATGTGTCTGAATCGTAGGCTAATTTATGTGCCTGGTAGTTTTGCCAATTTGAAATTATCATTACAGCATGTTGTTATAGCTTATTACTCAGCTCTTCAGAGTGCAGCAGAAAGTTAAATTCACATGAATGTGCATTCCCAACGTTCGGAGGTCTGTTAAATATATGTAGCCTAATTACCGCAGCAAAGTATATAATGACCGCTGTCACTGGCAACGGGTTTTGTGCTTTTGATTCACATCTTTCATATGATTCAACAAGAAGTCTGTTCGCTGTAAGATGTTGCCACGCAACACCTGAAACTGTCAAGTTCTATCTGTGTGGAGAACTATTTATTTAGTCAGCGGAAGCCACGAAATGGTAGCAAAATCATTTTTAAAGACCCAATGTGAAGTTTCCTTTCTCGTTTTGGCAAGTAGCCGTATAATATGCGGGATAATGTATTGTCCACCGGTAAAATGTTCGCCCTGTCGGGATTTATTTTCCGATAATTACCGGGGGACAATAAATTATCCCTTACATAAGCAGCCGAATTTATACCAATGTATTAGCCTATTTTGCGTATAAGTTTTGGATGTCAAACAA
>JAOEHI010000873.1:0-13250 GCA_025447815.1 Percopsis transmontana
CCCCCTGGTTCACCAGACTAAAGACACACACACACACACACACACACACACACACAGTCCCTATCCCTCCTCAGACAGATAGGTATCTCTTAAATCCGATTAACTGGATTTTGTATTAAAGGAAACAAACGGTTCTCTTTCTCATAGGCTAAAGAAAAAAAGTAGGAGTTTGTGTGTGGTGTCTGGCACCTGTCAGGCGGCCTGGAGAAGCAGCCGCAAAGATAAATTAAACATGTTATGCTTCATTTGAGCCACTGGCTCGCAATCCCCTGATGACCGTCTCCTTCTTAAAAATAAAACAAAATAACGCCTACGCGAACACGTTGCAAGCTATAATGAAAGTGCCAAATAAAAGGAGTCGTCCACAATGTCTTTGCCTATTGTCTCATCCGAGTAGAAAATAATTCCACTGCTGACAGAACAATGACCAAACATCTGATGACAAAGGCAGCTTCCTGACATTTGAAAATGCTTTGATGATTGTTAGTTATACACCCTCGGACACCAAAAGCCTCGATTATAACCACGTGAAATCTGCTGAGTGGTGTTCAATTTGTTCCACCGGGACACCCAGAAGGAGGATTTTTTATTTTTTTTTCTGACCGCGAGCAAACAAAGCCAGGCGGGCAGGGTGATTACGTTGTTTGTTTTCCTACTCACGGACGCAAATGAATATAAAAGTGAAAGCCCAGAAAAGATGGAATCTTATTATTTATCATTTATGTGGGCCGCGTGTGACAGAGGGCCCGAGATGGAGCACATTTGGAGGGATAATTGCTTTGGTCAATAATGACAGGTTGCCCCTTATACATTACAAAAATAAAAAATGGGGACGGGCAGGCACTCTATCCGTTTCATCAACACCAGATAAATAGAGAGACAGCAGAAGCAGAAGAGGCCTATATTTCAGGTAAATGAGAGCTCTATGAGGAAGATTAACTCAAATCCCTCACACGCGAAATATCGGCGTATGTGGCGGTGTGAAGGGGCGTTTAGGGAGAGCGAGCCTTGGCCGCCTCCGACGCCCGCTCTCCCCTCGCGATCAACCCAACCCCCCCCCACCCCACACACACACACACACACACACACACACACACACACACACACACACACACGGCGTCTAGGGTAGACAGTGTGACAGCCTAAATTACAAACTATTACACTGAAGAATAGGCCTTCGCACGACACAAAGCTGCCCAATCACACTCATGGGATACATCCGCATGTGCGTACACAAAAGCGCGCACGCGCCCAGATTGTACAAACAATCCCATTTCCGGCGAGTGGTGCTCATTATACTCTGTTAACCTGCTGTACAAATATCCGCAGGGAGGGCAAGGCGAGAAACACACCTGCTTCACTTATAGGAGCACATTCCTCATTACTTCACAGCATGCATGCAGTCCTCATAGACCACCAGTCAGAGTGCCGCCTGCCACACAGACGAAAACACAGACGTGAAGAATAATTGCACAAACAAGTGGGAAACCGAACACACAGAGACGCACACTGGAACGTATTTGTATGCATGGCAACAACGCACTAGAAGGCGCGCACACATAAACGTACACCTCGGATATAAACATCATGAAAATTGCAGAGAATTTCCACATCAGGGGAAAGATTCCACAAATTGGAGCAGGAAGGAGGAAGATTAGTGAGAGTGAGAGAAAGAGAGGGATGGATGGAGGGAGGGGGTAGGAGCAGGGGATAGAAAGGCCAGGGAGGCCAGAGGATACCAGGGGGGGGAGCTGGGCGCTGTGGGAAAGCACCTGACCCTCTCTGCCCGGCTTTTTTAGTGCAGCAGCAGCAGCAGCAGCAGCAGCAGCAGCAGGAACCACCCCCCCCCGGCCCTGCTCTCAGACTCACTGTAGTAAAGTGCTGCTAATTAATGAAGCCCCGGGCCATGCCGCTACGCTGAACATCGTAAACACACGTAAACAACCTGACGCACAAAATGACGACGCAGTCACACGGACACACACACGCACACATACACACACAAGAGGTTCCACACTGCCATGAGACACATCCACATATGTGCAATAAACATACCACCATTCCAAACACAAACATTACACCCACACACGGTAGTAATATCTGCAGGGGACGGCAAGGTGACAAAAACACACACCCATGCTCCACATAGAAATGGATTCCTTTTTACTTCATAACTCAGTTGCACATGCTATCAGTCAGACTCTGACTCCCCCCCCCCAAATAAATTTCAGGTGCATTCTTTCAATGTGACTATATAATCTAATTCCAAACTAAATGGATAGTCGATCATATTGGGTCACTGAAGAAATCACTAATTCTCGAACAACCCCGCAAGTGTACGCGTTCCCTGCCAGATGAAGGCAGCGGCAGTGCAGAGAGGCCTTGCTTGCCAGCATTATGCTGCTGTACGTACCGTTTTGGCTCCCCTCATCAATGGTCACTATGGTGGCCGGGGGGCCCGTCCTGGACAGCTTACACTCTGCGTGAGCCGAGAGAAAACACAGTCAGTATAGCTCGACAGACGACGGGATCTTACCAATAGTGTCTCCTAGGAGGTGAAGTGACGTGATCAGCATTAGCATTAGCACTCACATTAGCATTCGTAGAGAGCATGGCAGCTTATGACAAAGATAACTCTATAAACATGGGTGTCAGTTGTGCCTAACGGCGGGACAAAATCGGAAAGGTCTAATCAGTGGAAATAACTCAAAACACCTGTTGGGGCACACAGTGAAATTAAGGCAATATTTTTGTCCTAAGGTGAAGAAAAACTGTACCCTATACAAGAGATGTAGGGAAGAACAAATAGGAAATCTGTCTGTGTTTATCATGTCCATATAGGACACGCCCGCATCACATCATAAGCTGTCACGTCGCCACACTCATTAATACACAACGGTGCTAATAAGTGTGAAATAACCCAACGGGCGTCGACTGAATAGAGATGCAGACAAACAGGGTGGCCAGCTTGTGTGCATTGAATGGAGGTATGTGTGTGTGTGGTGGGGGGGGTTACACAGAGCACTTGACTACAGCAGCTTCACAGATGGAGGGTACGGCAGCTAGACAGCACAAGCACAGGCGACACAGGTAATGTAGCTCGACTCGACAGACAGCACCAGATGGGGCAGGAGGAAAGGTGGAGAAGAAGGGGGCAAGGGGAGGGTGAGGTGTGAGCAGGGGGGTGGGGGGAGGGAGTGGTGGACGGGCGTCTTCGAGGTAAAACGGAGAACCTTTGCCACTAACAGACAGTCCAGCAATCGTAAAGGAGAGATGGTATAGACACAGAGGAGGGGGGGGGGATGACAGTGAAGGGATAAATAAACAAGGAGACAACAGGGGTTTGCCCTCTTACCCTCGTACTGCCAGTCTGAAGGGGTCAGAGGTTAGTGGAGCCAGAGGTAAGCAGAGGGAGAGGTGTGAAAAAAGAAAAGCAAAGCATGAAACCACTTCTTGGGACCACTTCTGACGACCACAGTAGAGAAGAAAACAAAAGGCAAAGCAGAGAAAAGGGCGGTTGGGGGTGGGGTGTCTTCCATGGGTTTACAACATTTCATTTCTATCCAGCAGCGCTCTTGAACGTGCCAACTGCTGTAGATTTATCTTGGTGTATATCTTATACAATGTGGTGTCTTTAGCCACTTTCCACTTGAGGGACTATCATCGGCAACGAATGAAGGAAGCTAGCCTGTATATATTCAGCTAGACTTTCTTAATTGACTGCCTGGTTGACTGAATGAAAACTGCTACTGAATCTTTGACAGACTGCCAACATCAAATGGAAATGAAAATGGAAAGTGATATTACTGGTCAAACAATAAGATATTAAAGGCTAACCGACGGTGTGGTGTGGACACACAAAAAGAGGGGAATGTAAAGGGAGAAGTTCTACTGTAACATGTGACGAAACGTTACAATCTGCACAACTGACGTAAATTGGACAAACACGGTAATAGATCGGGGTATGGATTGGGCCATGGTTACCGATACGATTAGTTAAAAAATGCCTGGATCGGCCCCCGATAACGATGTTTGATATCGGATCAGGACATCCCTAATTATTATTCAAAGAGGTGGTTCATTGCTAGGCCCCGCCACCTTCCCAGTCTGCCTCCATCTACCCCCAGCAGCATGGAGTCACAGTGGTGTCCTCTTACGGTTCACATCATTGGAGAAGGACAGAAAAATACAGGACAGGACAAAGACACCGCAGCCACCGCTCTTAAGTTTCCCGCTAGCCTTCTGTCACCTAACTTTTGTTGTGCTACTATGCACCTGTTGCCAGGTGCAAAACATTGGTTAGTTTTCCTATCAAATATGCATGCTCATGAGCCCTTCCATTAATGTGCGGGTGTAAAGTGCCTATTAATCAGTAATAAGACCCCGGGACATGATGTCGCTGTCATTTTAATGAACACTGTTTTCACAGTGCAGGTACGCATCGAAATTACCAATTAAATGTCTTGAAGAACCCATGGCTTTAATATATAATAGTTAATTCCTAGCGTTAAATGCTGAATAATTTCTGTCTTTGTTCCAGCTGTTTTTAGTTTTTAGAAGCTAGCCTTTCAAAACGTATCATAACATAAAGCTTCTGTCACTTTTTTTCTTCCTTTCCCAGAAATTCGACAGCGAAGTATACATTACATTTTCAAATCAATAAGTCTTTTGGGAATTCAAAATAAACACGCACTTACACACAGGTAATATGTGCGCTCCTTTTTGGAGCTATGCAATTTAGAGCACCTGTGCCTCTCTGCTGAAGAAATACCAGGGAAATGATCAGAGCAAGTGGGTCAGACCTAGCGATATGAGACATAAATAAAATGCAACATCAGAATAAGGATGTAGAGTCACAGTGAGAAAATATGCTCTGTTTGAAGTAGTAAAAGAAAAATTATGTGCACAGGTGTGTGTGTGTATGTGTCTGTCTCTGTGAGTGTGTGTAATGGCTGTACTGTAGGCCTGCATGTATCTGTGTGTGTACGCGTGTTTGTAAGCGCGCGCACGCTGAAAGTTACTTGCAGAGAACCATCGCTCATTTTGTGAGGCTTTTTCAAAAGGATCACAGGCAGTCTGTTTTGTTAGTTTTGTAAGAGTGTTCATGTCGGTGTGTGTGTGTGTGTGTGTGTACGACGTGTTGTGTCTAAGTGGTGATGGTGGCAGTGGGAGGAGAGAATGTCAAACTACTTTGAAGAGAAAAGCCGCAGCCAGGCAAGGAGGAAGAACAATGTCTCTCTTTGCAGTGCTAATGGTCCCCTGTTGCGATTAGCACTCTGTCTCTCTCACACACACACGTACACTGAGACTCAAACACTGCTAATGTCTCCTATGAAACATGTATTCAGAACAAACCAATTCACAAACCATATTTCACATTACCATTGTTTACCATCTACCGTTGACACAGCCTTATAGAGTCCTGAGATAATACACGGTAGGCCTATAGCTCTTTAGAGTGCGTTGACTTTCAGTGGTAACTGTGCCAAAGCTCCTTATTGACACAAACTGTTATGCTGTTCTAGACACTAGTGGTGTATGAAACATATAGAGTCCTATCTTAAAACCGACGGAAGGCGGCGCAGAGCGCGACGCAAGTGTCTTTGCTAGTTTCAGACTGACACAGTTGTCATTTTACCCTCCAGCGCCCATGTTGTTTAAATAGCAAATGTGCTTGTGCCCATCTGAGTGCCCGTGGGCGCGTTGGTCTTAAAATGAGGTGCGGTCAGGAAAATTGTTGACGCATTGTTATCTTGAGGCAGCAGAAAGCGATTGTGCGATTGTTACAAGTGCACCTTTCGTTTAAAGGGAATGGGAGATGACACTCTGAGACACTCTGGTTTATTGCATGTTACACCCAAAACACACCCAGGAATGTGAGACTAAGAAAATAAGTAGGCCTAAAACCCTTTTGAACCATGCGCCTGTTCCTGCGACCATTTATTTCGCTGCTAAACTAGCAAAAGTGAATTTGCTAGTTCTTCTGCCAGGCGCTTTTAGTCCAGATCATGAAATAGGGCCCATAGTGTTGAATAAACTGAATATACCAGACACAGTAAGACACACACACACACACACACACCCCGACTGGAAGACTATACGGGGCCACTACTCAAAAAGCAACATCCTGCAGTGAGGAACCGCAGCGGGTCAACCTGATGTAAGAGGTGGGGTTGATAGGAGAGCCAAAGGGATGTCAATACCTGCTGTGGCACAACAGTGGAGAGGTGTTTCAGACTGCAAAAGAGAACGCGGTGTTTTCTCTACAAGGAGGCTCATCTCAGACGCATTCAGTAACATGGAGACGGAATGAGCAGCGTAAAAGGGAGGGTGACAATTCACACACATTCACGGAAGACGAGACAAAGACAAGACACAGGCCAGCGCGTAGGGGAAATGTGGGGATTTGAGGCCACTGTGGAAGGTGATAATAAAAATCAATACAGGGCAGCACAGTCTAGTAGAGCAGGGTGGCAAGGCACACATAGCTAAAGTTAAGATGTCTTTAACTCAAAGTAATTCCATACAGGAATGTACACAGACTCCTCAAGACTGTCACAATGAAATTTAGTCCAATCAGGCTTGAGAATACTAGGGAATAATGTTCATAGATTACAGTACGCCATTAGAGCAATGTATATACAGTAGTTATTCAAGCTCCATTGTATTCTAAAAGGTAAATGTGGTATACAGAGAGTGAAGCAATTTATGTTTATCACGGGGAGCCATGTCCCCTGTTGAGTTCAATTATAACTTATCTTGTAATCATCCATCACGCTGCATGAATTAAAGGTTTCATTATTAGGGGACCAGCAGCAACATACAGTGACACAATCCCATCGACAAGTAACTTTAAAGGGACACGGAATCAAAATCGGACCCAGCTTGTTTGTATAAAACTGCATGAGCGGGAAGTGCTTGCGCTCTTGACAGTTTCAACCAATCAGTGTTTGTTGTTTTGTATTAAAAGTGTTAAAAAGAAGGCCCTCCTGCATTCTTGCAATTGCGTTTCCAAACAAGCTGTCATTAATACAGTATATGCAATTGAGGACTGTGTTATAGCCCACCCCCCAGAACCCAAAACTGTGCACGTCCTCAGGGAGTTTGAAATCCCTTTTTTTAATGCTTGTAATGGAAATTGTGGGCTTCTCATCATCAGGTTTTTCCACCAACCCTTGTCTGACCAGTGTTTGTATACTAGTAATGATTATATCAGCTGATTGTGTTCTCTCTCCCACTGTGCAGCAGATGCACATCAAGCTTTTGTTCAGCTGAACTGAGGGTGTATTGCATTCCATTGACATGATGTTTCTGTTAGAAGATAATAAACTATTTATTGTGGGGATGTGGTGAAGTGAGGAATTTAAAATGGTTGAAAATACAGCAAATGTAATAAGAGGCACTAATTGGTAATTAGGGAACTATACAGTACACTTCAATGGCTTAATTCAGAGACAATCAACTTCTCTCTCTTCTTAACCTTGGGGTAATTGACTTCCATTTATAGAGATAATTTCACTTATAAGCCTACCAATTTTGACTCAAGGCTGTGGAACTTACATTATGTATGATTATAACAATTCTAAAATACATTGGAAGGTTTCATATAATTTGTTGAGAGCTCATAACATTATAGTACTACAGCGTTTTCCCTCCATCTGCACAACTGAAATTAGACTACTTAAGCAGAACTGATCACAAATTAGCTTCTCGACAATAAGCCTGAAATGAAAGACATACCGAAACCCAAAGTTTTGAACAGCAAATTAAAAAAAGCTTAGTAAATTCAGAGTAGGTTTAATCACTGTGATGTTTTATCAAATCACAATGAAGTAGCTAAATTAACCATTATTTTCCAAACAAAAAGTGAAATTATGTCTATAAAGTTAATTTAATAATAATAATAATATATATCTTTTTTTTATCTAGCCATTGAGTACCACATTAGTGGATTAGTGAAACAAGGCCCAAGTCTGAGCACTGACATTTAGTTTCAAAAGGATTTTTTGCTGCCACTCGATTCAATAGCCTTGGCTCTCCCATGACTTCATCTGGAAAAGCACCTTTTTAGAGGCCGATAAATCAAATAGCTGCAGCTTTCTGGTAGTCCATTTCTTAAAAAGAAAAAGA
Source organism: Percopsis transmontana (assembly GCA_025447815.1). Taxonomy (NCBI): domain Eukaryota; kingdom Metazoa; phylum Chordata; class Actinopteri; order Percopsiformes; family Percopsidae; genus Percopsis; species Percopsis transmontana. The sequence continues at coordinate 8,131 of JAOEHI010000873.1, forward strand.
AGGGCAACTATACGTGACATTGTCCTTCAAGCTGCATAACTTTTTCTCAATCTGGCAGTCCCTTACAATACGCAGTAAATAAAATAACTACATCGGCTCAGTATTAGATAACTCCGATATAAATAACAGGGAAGCACTGATGGTATGGTACTCAACGAGGTACTGTAGTCAACAAGGTGAATATCGGCCAATACTGATTCACTGATTGAATCAGTATTGATTGCAGTACTGTTGGCCTATTGGCAAATAAGATGACATTCACCAATGGCAGTGGTCGATGTTTATCCTTTGTGTCAATCTTGCGAAAAGTATACTTTTCGCTTTTGACTGCGCAAAAGATGAGATTTATTTAGACTAGATCATGTGTGAAGTCTGGACCAATCCTAAAATACCATTTAACATTGGCCCATGTCTGTTAAGCCTGCTCATGCACCTCTCCAATGGCATGGAATTCAACTAAATTAACTAAATTAGGCTAATCTATAGCTATGGCACAACAGGCATCGATTTTGAAATATCTTGAAACAGAGTCATCAGAATCCTCCACTGCCTGCGTCTTGTCATCACTGAGGCGAGGAGAGTACGAGGAGAGAGAGAGAGAGAGAGAGAGAGCAGAGACAAACTGTCGCGGTAAATATTAAGCTCTCGGCATTGAAAATGTTTTAGAAAAATATGTAAAAAAAAATATATATAAAAAGTGCACAGTACAAAGTGTTCATACAATGTACAGTACATTGTATTAACTCTTTGAAGAGCTACTTTGAAGAGCCTGAGCGCCGCGAGTTTGGTAGTACACTTTGGCCTTAAATGGTTATATATTGGTTATTTGTCTAGCCAGCTGCAGATTATCCATAACAGCCACTGGCTGGACATGACTCTGGCATGCCGTAAGAGGGCAACGGGTGCCGTGAACACATGTGGTTTGTTTTCAAATAAAAGTGAATGAAAATGCCGGTCGTGTGGGAGTATTTCACCAACATCGGTAACAGCATCGGCTATTGGCCAAATTGTTATTTTATCGAATGATAAGGGCACGTCTGACAGACCCTGTGGGAACCCATCCTTCTTCAGGCAAAGGACCGGGGGTATCAGCAGCAGACGTGGTGCAGCCGAGGGAGGAGGATTGTCTGGATTGCCCATTATCTGACCAGTGCCCATCTGAAAACACTGCGGGGTCGGAGAGCAATGTTCTGACGTGAGACAGAGTAAACAGGGACGCTTTAACTCTCCAGCTGACTTATTTATCCATCTATTCATTTATTTCATGGACAGAATTCCCCGTGGCGACGAGTCAAAGCAGGTGATCACGTGCTATCCTGCGTTGGGGATTGTTAAATTTTTCATACATACATATGTAGAGATGCAAGCAGAAGTTCCAGTAATGTACCCTCACTTGTCTCAAAAGATCTGCTACATATGGCATCGCCAAGAGTCACAATTGTGTTTTGAATATTTTCAAGTAAATGTTGCTGGTATCTGTTTAATGAGCTTAACCGAGAAAATAGATAAATCAATGGACGGATAAAAGGCTAGACCCATAGAGGGGTAGAACACCATACAATATATGCTATTAATAGTGCAAGTCAACAGCGAGAGATAAAGGGAAGGAGAGGATTAGTTTACAGGTGTGTAATCCTCTGGGGAGCCCCACACATTTCCCTAACCCTTTCCATCTCTCTGTCTCGCTCTCTCTGTGTGTCTTCAACAGCAGGATTGACAGCAGGAGGGGACAAAGATTTCAAGCACATTCAGGAAACTGTGCTGAGGGCAAGTCACACACACACACAAATCAGCTCTCCAGACCGTCCGGTTCCCCAGGTGGACAGTGGACCCAGCCGTGCCTACAGAGCCCCTGCTCCTCCTCCTCCTCCTCCTCTATCTCCTGGGCAAACCAGAGCCTGATTACCGCCTGATGGCGGACACATTAAAACCTCCCACCCCCACCCACAGCCACACACAGACTGCACATCTGGCCCCTAATCAAACAATCCCAAAAATAGACAAACAATTGTGGGTCAGAATGAATAAGAGATTCAGATGGGAAGACACACAGAGACGGAGAGAGAAATAGAGAGGGAGAGGAAACAGGGTTGATTGGAGACAGCAAGAGAGAGAGAGAGAGACAGAGATAGAGAGAGAGAGAGAGGGAGGAATTATTGTGATAAGAAGGCGAAGAAAGACCACCATCATACGCACTATGTGTGTGTGTGTGTGTGTGTGTGTGTGTGTGTGTGTGTGTGTGTCTGTGTGTGTTATCCAGCAGTGGCGGGGGCTGAGGGTTTGTGTGTATGGTGTTAGCCCGCTGGTATTGGAATGAGGCCTGGCCTTTGGTTGGCCTTTGTTACGGTGTGGTGTCGTCAGGGATAAGACGCATGGACAGGGATGGGGTTAGGCAGGGAAACAATGCACTGTGCGCATGCACGCGACCGCTCCAAAACACACGGTGTGCATGAGGTGATGTCAGCGTCAGAGACACGAGGTGAGGATGAGAACATGAGAGGACAAGCGAAAGAGAGAGAGAGAGACAGAGAGAGAGAGAGAGAGAGGATTACTGACAAAAAAGGATAGGCTAGTAAAGGAATAAAGGAGGGGGAGGTTAAAGAGAGAAAGAGAAGGACAGAGAGTACAGAGACTGGTAGAGAGAAGTACTGTCATTACAATCACTTCTTATTTGTGCAATTACAGTATGATATGATTACACTTTCTCGAAAGTGCTTTGTAAAGCTTGTTTTAGGAAAAGTGCTAAATAAACTTTTATTCTTATTATTATTGTAGTCATTTTGGTATTATTATGAAAAAGTCTTACAATGGTTGGTTATATGTATTAAATACAAGCTCTGATCTGTTATAGTAGGTGAAATAAAACTGTCTTCAGAGACGGCGTACAAAACAACATAAACTTCATGCTATAAGGCTCAACGCCATCTTACATTACACACTGCTATTTATATTTGACAGGCAGTCAACAAACAGGTTAAGAAAATATTCCACGGGCACAACCAAACCTCCCCTCCTGATCCTCCCAATACCAGCAAAGTAACGTCAACCTTCGTCAACCGTCTCTCTCCGGCTCTCGCTGTCTTTCCCTTCACCTATTACACTGTGACTATGGGCCGAGTGCTGGCACTCTCACATCCAATCAGGCTTAATTTGCAAGCGGCATAACTACCACAAATTCCTACCTGCTCTCCGTGTAATTATCTGTGTCTGTAACTAGTCAAATTACAGCTAGTGGCCGCTCCCTAATCAGTGGGTTGAAATCTCCCTTATTACACCATAAGTAGACTCTGTCAGATTCCTTAAGAATATCAGGAACAAAGATCGACCAAGTAGGTATATGTGGTCATATTAGATAAGTAGTAGCTGACATAAACTAACAGTGTTACCGAACAGTTTGTAAAAACTGAATTCTATACTGTATAAACCGTTGTGCTGGAATTTTATTCTTCCCACCACCACCAAAACACAAACAAGGAAATATTTCCCAAGCATGTTCCTGTTTTACATGTATTTGGGGGGGTCTATTAGCAAAACAAAGAACAGTTTACAGATGCACAAATGAGGAAAAGTATAAAATAACCGATCCAGTTTCTTTCAGTAATTATTATCAATTTCTCAGGGGGAGTGAACCTAATTAGTGAGGTCTGTTTGCATGTCATCAACCTATCTTTGCTATATTAGGTATTTAAATTAATTACTTAATGTGCTTCACCAAGGTGAAGATGTGCATTAGCAGATGAATAATCCTACATGCAAGTTCCCAAAGAAGGTTCCCAAAAGCCTTCCTTTGTGTCACAGGGTTACTCTAAGTGTCAAAGCTGTTGTGTTTTGGGTCAACGGCTTCCTCCCTTATCAACTTATCAGTGAATGTGTCCTGAGCCTCAGTGTGAGACACATATTCACCTTCAGAGGGTCATAAGGTCGTAATGCAATGCATTTCTCCACAAAAAAAATAATCTGTAGGTAAAGGGAAAAATCTCAGAAAAAAGAAAACCAGGCTTTATTTGTAAATATGTAGACTGTGCTTTTAAATGAGGAGGATTGGAAGTTGGAAAGGAATTAAAAATTAAAAAAATAGTCAAAGAAACAGATGTAGAAAGTAAGGGGGCAATACAAGAAGGAAGGTCATAATGAAAGAAAGATGGGAAAAGAAGTAGATAGCAGACAGAAGGTGAGGAGGAAAACATGGGTTAGAAAAGTACACCCATTCCCTTGAACCTGGCATCTGCTACAAAGTTGATGGGTTGAAAGCATAAATCAAGGGGTTGTAAGCCTCTTGTAGGAGGTTAGGTTTATTATTTAGATTTAAATAATGTCTTCAGAATGAACCCTTGTAAATTTAAGAGGCCTATATTGAAATTTAAATAATCACTGTAAGCTCAACCGGGAGCACTCAAGGCCAGTGAGATTCATAGTGGTGCCTGTACAGCCCTCCTTTATTGAAAAATAATTCCTTATTCTTAAATACGTTTTGCAGGTTGTTAACCTGCTTGAACCAACTGCAAAAATGGAGTTGGAACAAATGATCACAAAACATATGCACTATTTAGAGAATTTAAATAATAATATTTACCTACAAATATAAACCAGTGTAATGTAGAGTGAAATGTAGAGTGCAATTACAAATGCCCTATGCTTTTAGTAAAATAAGTCAAAATTAAGTAAAAGAAGTCACATAATTACTTAAATAATACATCACTTAAACGGTGCCTAATGTTGGCAACACTAGCAAAAGCAACTCTTTGACTGTATAACGAACCGGTAGACAGATTCTTCATGAAATAGAGATCTTTATGTATTTTTTAGGAAGAGAAGGGCCTGAGGCGTCTGGCCTTAGTGCCAGCTGTCTACCTTACCTTCTGTGTTCTGGCCCCAGCTGTAGGCTAGCAAGGAAAGGATTGCTATGCCTCTCCCCAGCCATCCGAAGAGACACCAGCCCCACTGCATCTTCTGTCAAGCTTTACTGCCTGCCCACCTGGACAGGAGGGAAAAAAAGAAGATAGGGTTTGTCATTTATTGCCCTTGTGCCCATGCCCGCTGAGGTGACCTCTCTCTCTCTCTCTCTCTCTCTCTCTCTCTCTCTCTCTCTCTCTCTCTCTCTCTCTCTCTCTCTCTCTCTC
>JAOEHI010000874.1:0-13249 GCA_025447815.1 Percopsis transmontana
GTGTGTGTGTGTGTGTGTGTGTGTGTGTGTGTGTGTGTGTGTGTGTGTGTGTGTGTGTGTGTGTGTGTGTGCGTTTGAACAAAGAGTGGAAAAGCAAATACTTGAAATATCTGAATATTGAATTATTATTTTTTTAAATATAATATAATATGTATATTTTATATTTAATATCTGTGTGTGTGTATATTGTTACACATTTGTATAAATTTTTTGTTATATTTATATTTATATTTTTATATTTTTAAAATGTGCAGTGGTCTCTTATTTTTGGCTGTATGTAATTCCTGTATTTTATATTTCAACAATGACCATGCATTTTCCATATTCAATTTTGTTTTGAAGCAATTAATTTCACTTGACAGCTTGTCTATCTGTCAGGTTTCTGCACCGCTCGTCAGCTTCAGAGTGAAACACACCCTTAATTATCACATGTGTTGAAGCTGGAGTCCCAGCACTGCCAGCTCATATCACCATCACGGTTATCTGACAGCCACGCACACGCACACAAACACACACACACACACACACACACACACACACGCACGCACACACACACACACACACACAAAATGTGTAAAGGGAGTTGAGGTGAGTGGAACTGTATGATATACAGACATGGAAAAAATTAAGAGACCAATGCACATTCTTGTAAATATAATAATATAAATATAAATGTAACTGTATGAAAATATTATATTTTAAAAAATGGGCAGTGGTCTCAACATGTTTTCCATGGCTGTTTATATATATATATGTATGTATGTATGTATTAGCTGCATATCAATTCACTATGTTCATGGAACTGTATGATTGATCTATTTATCTATCTATACCTCTCTGTCTTTCTCCGCCACTCCCTCCGCTCCCCCCTCTCTTCTGATGTCAATCCCCAGTCAACACTGTGGCGTCCTTCCACTTCCTCAGCAAGCAGAGGATGTACTTCCTGCGGCAGCTGACGAAATTCAGCCTGCCCCAGAATATGATGGCACAGCTCTGTACCGCCATCATTGGCTCCATCCTCAGCTCCTCCACCGTCTGGTACGTTGCTGCCACCGCCGAGGACAAGACTGCTAAGCATTATCTGGTCAGCGGAGAAGGTGAGCGGCTGCAACCTACCATCCCTCCAGGACCTGGAGGCATGCTTACCCCGCTTACCCCGGATATTGACTCTTCACCACACTCCCATCTGGCTACGGTCCTTAAAGACCAATACCTCACGCCACAAGAGCAGTTTCTTCTCTACAGGAATAGGGTTGGGACAGAGGTCCCCCCAACACACAGACACACAGACTGACTCTGGTCTCTTCCACCTCAGTGGGCCTGGACACTTCTGGTTCTGATTCTGATCTATTTATCACCAGCATATGAAGTCCCAAGGACAAGAAAAAAAGCATTCTTTAAAGAAATATTTCAGGTGTGATAGGTTGACATTAAAATAAATTGCTTCAGCTGCATCAGTGAAGCTGAAAACTGAAAAGAAAGTACAGCCCTGAAGTCTTTCAGTCTCTGAAAGCCAGAAATAGTGCCTAGCCACCACATAGCCTACACAGTAAATACTGATACCAGTTAGCTGCAGTCCACGACTGAAGGGGAGTTAATGCAATTCATCTGGCGCCAAACGGCAGGAAATCTGGCATGTGTTCCATCTGTGGCAACTTCCTTCTGTGTGTACAAGTGGTGTGTGTCTGTTTGTGTGCATCAGTGTGTGCTACAAGAGTAAACATTGTGTATAAAGTAATGTAAATGTTTACAAATGTAAAGATATTTTAGTACTGTGGATCAAACGGTCCGCTTGTGATGTTATTTGCATTGGGACTTGGGAATTTCCTAGATATGATAACATATAACAAGCAATGCAGTAACTCTTTCAGTTTCCTTTTTTGATGTTTGCGGGAAAACCATAAATAGAAAAATGCTACTATAGGGCACTTCGCTTTAAAATGTAAACTCTTCTGCTTTTTCTTGGAGTTTTAGGAACTACAGTACATTGGTTCTTCAATTGCAGTTTCTGATGATGTGTATTTTTTCATTTTATAGCTGATCTTGTCCCAAATAATATTTTTACTGCATGACAGATTTATAGGAAAGACATCAGGCAACTTCAACATTGTCATAAATAAATGCCTTGCAGATAAATAAATGCCTTGCAGGAGAAGTTTGTGAGAGGTCAGTGTGCGATCAACAAGCTGATGGATCACACACTGTTTATTTGCACACAACCACGCAATGCTGTGCTCATATGTGCTTCCCCAGATTAGCTCTTTATTAAGAGACAGCCTTGTTACTATGGCAACACATACACTCATCTCTGTGTGATTTCATCCACACAGGGGCAATGGTGACTCCATACAATTTACATTGTTTTTGAAGTTTTCCAATTAGGCCCTTTAATTGTGATACTGTCTTTAAATGTGCATATGAATTAAGAGTGACTCTAGTTCTTATACCATCAAAAGGATCTAGTTGGGACTCACAGCCATGTTGAAACAGAAGTGAGACTCTCTTACTGGGCTGAACTGCCTGAGAAAGCCAAGACCAGAAGGCGCTGGGCCAGGAAACGAACTGGATCAAAGACAAACTCTCACTTCATGGCCTTTTCATGCGGCCTCTATAGAAAAAGTCAGCTCATTTGTGTCTCATTGAACATCAGAAGAGGGTGGTGGTACTATGTCTTATTGACATTACATGAGAACCTCTTTTTGCTTTTTCTACTCGTTTAAAAATAAAATCTGCCTAGAGGCAACACTACAGGGTTGGGTATGGTCACATTTGTATCTATCTGGTTATCTTGCTGTTCATCCATCTTGTTGGCTGTTTTATTTCTCAGGGTTTTTTAAAGCTTCATTGGGTGGGTTAAACAGGCTGTCTGTTTCTGAAATACACCTCCTGTCATGTCTGGGGTGGGTGTGATTATCTTCTTAGTGGTGGTTTGGCCCTTGTTTCATTCAGAAGACACAGAGAGGTTTTGGCAGGCATTTCCCTGTCTATAAAAACTGGCAATAATACTAGACCCTATACAGTAATGAAGCCCTATTAATTAGGGCTCTCTTTGGGAGACATTATTAAAGTAATTATGCCAAAAATTGAATTACTGAGGTTTGGCTGGTCCTTTTGGTGGTGACCACTGGGCACACATCCATAGCCTAGAGGGCTGTTTAACTGTGTTATCGTCTGTGTCCAGTGGATTTGGCTGTTGCATGAAATATACTGTAAATCTACTGCCACAAATATATCAACGTTATTGCACACTTTCCTGCGTCAAGACAAAGATGAAAGGCTCACTTTTATCTTTTGGGATTTAAATAGCACATCTTCTTGTGGTAACTAATACAGCACTTTTGCCAGTGCAATTTTGTGGCAGCAAACACACACACACATACAAACACACACACAGACACTGTGTTTAACAAAGCTGTGCCTTGGGCAATGGTCAAGCAAAGACCATCTGGTGCCCGGTGTTCATGCTGTGCAAGAGTCAGTGCCACACCTGGGAGATAGCACGGCCTGCAACGGCTGTCGGACCACCGACTGAACACCCAGCTGCCCCCCTCAGCTCTGACCCTCAGCTCAAATGCAGCCTTTACTTGACTTTTCTTTACTCCAAGTGTTTGTACCTACAGCTCTTCTACAGCTTAACAAATGAATCAGAGGTGACTAACATCATTTCTGTCACACATAAAGAGCCAGAGAGCTGGAGGCTGCCCTCAGAACCCAGGGCATGTGATTAAGTCAGACAGTTCAGAAGACAGACAGCTAGGAAAGTGCAGTGGGTAGGAAGTGGAAAGACAGACATGCACAAATAGGAAAGGTTGTTTTGTGGTCAGACTATGAATTTAAGCAGGAAGGTGGGACCATTTAATAGGTGAACTGGGGTGCAGAAACCTCAAGGGGCTCTTTTTAGCCCCAAGAACAGCTTGTCACCTGTATCTAGTCAATACAGTTGAAGAACTGTTCTTGAAGAGTGTCTCTCTGTGTTACCATTGCTTTAATGCTGACTTTATTCTTTATCAGATAGTGAGAAGGGCCATGGGGTTTTAACTGGTTGAGAGGAGTTTAAAGTCACCGTGACTGAATCTCTGAAACACAAGCCGCAGCACTCTTACCCAGACAGAGAGAGAGAGAGAGAGAGAGAGAGAAGGAGAGAGAGAGACTGCACTCAGAGCATACAGAAAGACATAGAGAAAGGGTTTGAGTGGAAGTGAGGGGCAAGGGGGAGATGGTGAAGAGGCTGAGCGTGACAGCCTCGAATGCGAGGAGGAAGAGGAGGGTACGAAGAGGAAGAGAATGGAGGGAGGGAGGGAGTAGCTGTGACACAGGGGCGGGAGACAAAGAGAGGGACGGACCGAAAGCAGGCAAGGGGAGGGAGCGCTCAGAAACATGCAAAGTAGATGATAGGGAGCAGGGGAGAGGGAGATCGAGGGAGTCAGCACACAGAGAGAGAGAGAGAGAGAGAGAGAGAGAGAGAGAGAGAGAGAGAGAGAGAGCAAAAAATAGTAAAAAGCAGAAAAGCACTGCAAATAGCACGGGGCGTTCGGCAGCTAGTACCATTCTGCTCCCAGCGGCAGTCTTCCAGGCAAGTGGGGAGGGGAAGTGTAGCTTCTCAGAAAACATCAATAGTTTCCTTCTTTTTCCGGATAAGAAGAAGAACTCAAAAGGCTCCCCAGAGGGGAGACAGCAAAGACCAGAGAGAGAGAGAGAGAGAGAGAGAGAGGAAGGTAAAGCCAGAGAGAGAGAGAGAGAGAGAGAGAGGAAGGTAAAGACCAGAGAGAGAGAGAGAGGGAGGAAGGTAAAGACCAGAGAGAGAGAGAGAGAGAGAGAGGAAGGTAAAGCCAGAGAGAGCTTCCGCAGCCGGCGTGCGTGTCCTGCAGGGCGAGATGGATTCGGACTCGGGTGAGCAGAGCGAGGGAGACTTCTGTCCAGGTAAGGCTCGCCCAGCAACTTTAAACACAAGCCCAGCCATCAGCTGGCAGAAGCGAGCCGACTTTGAACAAACAACCGTGTACTTTGCATTTCATGAGAGATTACCCGTCGGCTGGAGAACTTTATGATCATTACTAGTTAATGATATAAATAAATGCGGCTGTGGGGTTTTTACGGCGAACCTTTGATCTCTGCATTGGGACTGGCGGAGCCCTGTTGTGAAGCCGGCGGTGCCACTGTTAGGAGCAGGCAAGCTCCGACACGCGCTGCCCATCTTCTCATCAACACGTCCTCCTGTTTCCCTGGGTGTCCGGGAGCGTGTGCATGTAATGTAAATACCCAGCAGCTCTGTAGGAAGCGCTGTCAGTGAACAATGGTGGAGCCCCGGCGAAAGACGTTCGTATAAGCGTTGACGTTGTATGGTGTTACACAGCAACGATTTATTGCCACGATGAGAGATAGGGACTCCTTGTGCTGTACTTTACACTTTTCATTGTTTTACAGTACACTACATCAGGCACACACGCATGTACACACACACACACACACACACACACACACACATACAGACACACACACACACACGCACACAGACACGCACGCACGCGCGTGCACACATGCACACTCAACAAGCACACAAACTGGCCCTGGTAAAGGTTTATAGGCTCTAGTTTTTTTTGCAGGACTTTGAGCACGTAGGCTGTTGGGTTAACTGCGATCCAGGAGAAAATTCCAAGCGAGAGATGAAACAATATTCCGGAGATATGTTAGCGTCCAAACATCATGAATCAAATGGTTCTCTGTGAGTCTCCAGGACACTTTGATAAAACTATAAGAAGCGCCATAATTTTAAAAGTGGAGACCTACCTTTCTCTGTTTTCATTTCATCTGTCATTTGTTTCAGTTTTTCTGAAAAAGATCCAGACTAATAGGTCATTGGTTTTATCTTCCACGACTCTAATACAGCATGTCTCCCAAATTGATTTTTACTTTGCCCCATGTATGGATTTTTCCAGTGCGCTGCTATATTTGCCACAGGGTAGATATGCAGTAGAATTGGTTGATGCATCCTGTGGAGCCAGTCAGTGATTTAACAATATACAGTAGGTGGTGAGTAAGATGAGATGTCAGATGTGGCATTTTATCAGTTTGTCTGACAGCATAGCACTCGTATTTTCCTGACAGTCTGTTGATGTCTGGCCATCTGTCTGCCTGTCTGGCCCCGACCGCCTGTCTGTACGTCTGTCTGAACGTCTGTCTGAAAAGGCCCTATACACAGGAGAAGTTTAAGTGCCCAAGTGACGAGCTTTATTTCCTTCAGAATGCAGTCAGACATCTTAAGGTTGCGAACATCTATATTCTCAGATGAATATATGCCACCACCAGTGGTCTGAGTAATATCTCTGCAAGACAAAGACATTTTTTTGTATTGTTAAGTATTGTTGGATACAGATATTTTGAAAACCTTGATTTACCATGACCTTTAAAATGTCTTGTTCCACGTAACAGACAGGATTTGTTGCAGGACATTTTAAAAGTAATGTAACAGGCATGAAAAATCTTCCGATTGAAATGCATGGATAGTTGTGTGGTTGTACGAGGCACGAAAAAAAGTATTTTCACTCACACAATTCAATAGATGAATTCCCATGGCTATTAAAAAGTGTGATACTGGGTTAGATTTAGCCTGGTTAGACCATACTCATTTGGCAAGCTCCACAATTTGTTTGTTCCACTCTACAAACCAGTCTGGAAACTTTCCATTCAAAGTCAGCTGTTACAGAGGCATTCGTCAAATCCTTAGTAGATGATTGGACCACCTTCAACCAATCAGAACAAAAAACCCCGCGGGGGACGATTTTCTGAACACAAGAACTTGATTGCTGTCGGCACCAACTGAACTACCCACCTGGATGGTGATTGGCTGGTGGTTCTGTAACCAGCTCACAAATGTTACTTATACTTATACTTATCCCTGCAGCTGTTTGTGACGTTGTGCTAGTGCTAACCCTATGAGTAAACATGGAGATCCACGCTACTATGTGACTAAAAATAGTTAATTCTGTACCAACAAAACAATTTGACACCTTCTGACAAAATATGTTTGAGATAATATATATATATATATAAGTAGTCATTTTCATGCATACATATTAATGTCTAAAACCTCGCTAAAAACTTTTTTTGAATGATTTTTTTTTATTGTGCACACGTGTACACATTTTTAAACGGTGTTCATGCTTTTTTATGCTTATGCTGTTAAACAGAGTGGTTCATGGGTTTGCAACCCTATACTGTACAGTATGTGCATGCTCATGCTTTTAAAGGTTGTAGCCTAAGAAGTTTGAAATCCCCTGACATAGACTGTTGATGCTTAACGGTTAAATACCACAGAGAGAGATGGCAACAGGTTCAGCTCCCAAAAGGCCCATTCCTTTCTTGTGACACAAGAAAAAATTTCAGAGACACGAAGGTATCATTTGATACAGCAATTTGAACTATAAGGACAAATGCTGCCATGACAGAGAAGAGAAGAGAGGGGAGGGGATTGGAACAGGGCAGCTAGTGTTGTCCTGTGTCGTCCCGTATAGTGTTGTACTGTCCTGTCCCGTATGTCTTCTCATGATCGTCCAACCATACTGTGAACCATACCCAAAACCACAAACCGACACATTCAGCTCCCCCAGACTGTTATGATTCAAAGAAATCTTGACCACCTACACTGAGAAATGCAAGTCCTATCAGATGGATTTCGGTCAACAGAAGCTCGGAACATAGCATGCCGCAGCACACACAAGAACCTCTCCCGCTGATTGACCACAGCATCATATCTTGAACACTGACAATGGGCATTTAATTGGAGATTCAATATTTAAGTTTTGATACATTTGCATTATTCAGATGCACTGTAACAAGATAGGGAATGGTCGAAGCAGCCAGACCGCAGATCAACAAGGCTGACTCAGCCAGACCATGAAAATCACTCTAACACTCTAACCCAAACTGCCATCAACACAACTATTTCTAGCCTCACCCGTTTACCTCAAATTTCCACTGGAAAGCAGAATTGTTGAAGAGAGAAGCTGTTGGTCTGTTGTATTAACAGATGTGACCGTTATAAGGGCATGAGGGTCTCGATGCTTCTACTAGAAACACAACCAAGAGACTGTTATTTCACTGTTATTGAAAAAGAATTCTTGTAGAACAAGAAGTGTGGGGAAAAATTTCTTCATTACTCCCTCGGGCAACGTGGCACAGTAGGCAACACTTCCATATGAAAATACGATCCTACGAACACAACAAACGCTCCCATGTTGACGTGTTAACGTACACAAAGCCACATTTGTAAATACACAATGTGCGCATGCACATGCAAATACTGTGTGCTTGCACTTTGGACTCCAATGACATTACCATACAGCCCTGTTCTTTTCTCTCTCTTTAATCTGCCCTACAGATGTAGACTGTTCCCTGATCACACACACACACAGACACACAGACACACACACACACACACACACACACACACACACGCAGGCAGGCAGGAACCAGGAGCTGGCTTTAGAAAATTGGTGGAAAAAGAAAGAAAGAGAGGATGAAAGAAAGAAACGGGCTGAGGAAAGCCCTAAGTGGAAAAGACGACTCAGGAGAAAGTGATTTTTCCTCAAGATCCAATAAGAGGAAAGTTTAATGCCAGAGATCCTGACTGCTGTGTGTGTGCGAGTGTGTGTGTGTGTGTGTGTGTGTGTGTGTGTGTGTGTGTGTGTGTGTGTATATGTCTGTGTGTTGACTCAATGCTGAGGCATGCCATGGTGTTTGTGGAACAATTGTAGACAGAGTTGTTCCCCCTGGCTGAGCCATTACTGAAACATGGAATTAGCCCTCAGAGGCTTTTTGACAAGGCCTTACACACACGTACGCATACAGGAACCACACATCTACATACCTGTGGAAGGCAGTCAGACTGTTGCTCACCCCATTTCAGCCCAAACAACTTCCTCCAGCACCCCACCACCCCCCCACACACACACACACATACACACACACACACACACAGAAGGAAAGACTGCTGTGGTTTCACTGGAGAGCAGAGATCAGTAAAGCCAACAGTCACTGGAGGCGCCTGGTGTGAAAAGCAGGTCGCGCAATTGTGTGTGTGTGTATGTGTGAGTGCGTGCGCGTGTGTGTGTGTGTGCATGCAACGTTAAACCACAATCATTTCCTGGTCATTAGTTAGCGGTGGCAAGGCAGCACAGAGTTTAGCTATAACAGTAAAATGTGCAACGAGCCCATCAGCGCTAAAGTTCAGTGTCTCAAATTTTACTGCTTACCGGGGTCACAGAGGCCTTGGACTGCGACGCGCGACGCCCATTCACTGCCGCCATCTCATGCTTGTACGCTGCAAATGAGACATGCTGAAGTAGCGTGGAAGGGATACTGTGTTTAGATTCCTGGAGCCTGGCTTTCACATAAACTCACTAAGAGTTGAGGAAGTGGCAAACAAACCAGGGGGCCAGAGTTATGGGGAAAGCTGGCAAAGTTTGCATGTGTGTGCGTGTGTGTGTGTGTGTGTGTGTGTGCGTGTGCGTGTGTGTGTGTGTGTGTGCATGTGTATGTGTGCGCGCGCGCGTGTGTGTGTTTTTTTTCTAAATGATGCCACAGCATGCTGAGTGTTGGCTGACTTCAATGAGAGCAGCGAATCACACGAAGCCAGAAAACATTCACTTCCTCATCACTCCATGTCAGACCACTGTATAGGTCACAGAGAAACACAAAATATATAAAATATCCTCTTCACCTGGCCCTACCACAGAGAGAGAGAGAGAGAGAGAGAGAGAGAGAGAGAGAGAGAGAGAGAGAGAGAGAGAGAGAGAGAGAGAGAGAGGGGGAGGATTGCGTGAATCTCTGTCCTGCATGTGTTCAGATAAACTAGATATAGACACAACCAGACCATATTCAAATGGAGGTTGAGAGAAAGGTCACAAGACACTTCTGTAGGGGGGGAGGGCAATTGTGTCGTCACAATTGTTTCGTCAGAATATTATTTCAGACTACTTTTTAGTAATATATATAGTAGTATATTTTTATTACTTTTATTACTACTAATATGTGCTGTTATTATCTAATATTCAATCAGATGTTCCTTATTTATAGTTGTGGCAAAAGCGGTTTAAATACTTGTTCACCCTGTTATTATGCTATTAAAATAAGTGCTTTGTAGCTTTGCCCACACCCTGCAAATGGCCACGATCTCTCATTTAATTAATCTCTGAACTCTCTCTCTTTCCATCTAGACCAACATACCTTCCTCTATCTTTCCTCCACACTCTTAAGAATGGATGTGACATATTTGCAAAGTTTCATGATTGGCATACTTTATCTCTTCGCTCATTCATAACACTTCAATCACCTAAGCTGTTTTCCTCTCAGTTCTCTTCAGTTCTACCAAGCTTGACTGAGAGGTGTGAAATACAATTGTACGTATAACCAAGCACTCTGAAGAGCTTTGTTTAAGACAGAAAAGGCTAAGGAAACTTTTAGACTGGGAGCCAGGCTGAAGACAGGAATAGAGAGGAGAGGAAAGGAAAGGAAAGGAATACATTTCTATAAAATTAAGTTACACAGTCTGTCATTAGAGTTTGCAAAACTCTGTATTATTTATGGTTTAAATTTACAGATATTGCAGTAACATTTTCAATTACCACAGCACTACTATATGTACCAGAGCCCAACACACACACGCACACACACACACATGCACACGCAAACACACACACACACACATGCCATCCTAAACTAAAACCCATACAGAAACCTGTTACCATATTTTCCTAACATAACCTATCACCATGCCATAAATGAAGTGTGTCTGTCTTTCAAATCCCATGTTAAACCAACATCCCTATCAGCAGTAGTTATAGGGAGTGACGCTGGACTATTTTTCCAGGGGAACGGAGCAGAGATAAGCCATAGCTTCCAACCAATTCCCACGCCAGTAAGGCAGTGTCGGCAGCCTCACAGCTGGTAGGGACATCCGCCTTCTAGCAGCAGAGGACAGGGATCCCACAGGGACACACGGTGGCTGCAAAGGATGGCTCACATGCCGCCCCATGTCTCCATAGACCAGCCTGTCTCTTTGTCCTAAGACATGCCCCTGATAGGGCGTGATATCCAAGGGCAGGTTCCATAAATACAGCAGGTCAAATAGCTCATGTATGGCACAGGCATGGTCTTTCCACTTTATCTCTTTGTCTCTCCTACTCACAATATCAGTCGACCGGTGTCACATGAATTGATCAAACATGTCCTGCAATCCTCCTTGCCCATCCTTTTTCTGCACCTCGGTAAACTTTCCATGAATGCATATTGGTCAGGATAGAATGGAAAGTCATTTGGTTTGAGACTGTTAACTGGTGCTGGCCATTGCATTACTGTATAATGCTTGGGTTATTGAGTTATGAGGGGTAGGGGGTGGGGATGGGGATTGAATGAGCCTGTGTGGTGGCCTGTTCCGTTTTCGCTCCAGATTCTCCTAAGTGCCTTTCTCTGGATTGTTAGTCATTGCAGAGCCACTTAGCCAGGTCCCTGGATACAAGCAGATTGCTTCCACTTCTAACTCAAAGCACAGCTTCATTAAAAAACAATAATATACAGTACTAATATACATCTACTCATTTACCAAGAAATCTGCCTGCAGCTCTGTGGTTCATTAATATTTACTACGTTTTAAATGTTGTATAAAAGCTTTTTTTTGTCCTTGTTTTTGTCCTTCAATGCATTTTTGAGGCTGAAGCCTAACTAACAACACAATTATTCACACTATTAAAGCATCCAGTATCTCTCCAACATTTCCAACATTCTTTTGAGAGCTACTAAGCAGATTGATGTTTTACACACACAATAACTGAATATATTGATTCAGAAAAGAAAGGACAGTTCTATATGAATGTCTTTGTTCCATATTATAAAATGTTGTGTTTTAGAGTACTTTATAAATATTCACTTCAATATTAATTTGGGGTTCAGATAACTTGTGATGAGCATTTACCATCATTTTACATCAATAACTATACAATAATACAGATTAATTCATCATGAAAAAATGGCATGTTTGCTGCACAAAAATGTCCCAAAAAAGACAAACAAAGGCTGCATCTAGGTTAAATCAAGGAAAGGTTATATCTGAAGTGCACATTAAGGGCTCCGAAAATACACAGGTCCTTGGGGATCTTTGAGAAGAATAAATGTTTCCTCTGATGTAGTGACACATCCTTTCCAGTAAACCATGAGTAAGCCCTAACCTATCTGCTCCACTTTTGCTCAAGGACACCAAATACAAGGGAATGAACCAAGTAAGTCATTATGACTCTAAGAAAGGTATTTATTAACCTGCATGAAGCTCTCAACCTACTGAGCAGCTGTTAGTAACACGGTGAATGACCTCTTTCAGGACTGAAGCCCCCTTTGGAGAAACCTTCTCAGAATCCTATTTTACATGTTATGAATAATACAGCAGTCAGACTAAATCTTGTATTTCACCTTGTGCCAAATACCTCCAGAATCATATCACATGGACATGGGTGTACCTCGCACACACTCACAAATAAACATCCAACCACCCCCCAGAGAAGGCGGGGATAAGTCACTGTAGCAGAGACTGAGCCACACACGTTTCTTCAAGTAGAGCGTGTCTGACAAGTTTATTCCTAATATCTACACGCATAGTTCTAAGTTCCCAGAAGCGCCGGCGTGGAGCATTCTGCTCCCGTGTTTCATCTCCTCCAGGCCTGCTCCCGCACTTCTTTTACTGTGACAGACAGACAGGTGATTAGTCATTTGCCCACACCTGTTTCCAGTCCCGTGTCCCGTGAACTACATCCCCAACACTCTCTCCCATACAGACAGCGCTAAACCTCCACAGTCACTTTCTGAGTTGACTGGTGGAAGTCAAAAATACACCGGCGCAGAGCCAGGCCAGATACACAGCAAAGAGAGCTGAAGGAGAGAGGAAAAGAGAGAAAGGGGAGAGACGGAGGCGAGACAAAGCCCTCCATTATACCAGCAGTTGGGTATAGTTTCAGCAGCTCTGCCCTGCCTACGTAGGCATATATCTGCACGGCAGTGTGCAGATACATGATATAGCGTTAGAATCTGTGCTTTTATGCATGTGTCTATATGCGTGTGTGTGTGCGTGCGTGTGAGTGTGTGTGTGTGTGTGTGTGTGTGTGTACAGTGTTTAACTGTACACGCACACACACACACACACACAGACACACACACACACACACACAGACACACACAGACACACACACACACAGACACACACACA
>JAOEHI010000875.1:0-42058 GCA_025447815.1 Percopsis transmontana
TCGGGGAAGACCCAGGACTAGGTGGAGGGACTATATCTCCAACCTGGCCTGGGAACGCCTCGGGATCCCCCAGTCAGGAAAGGGAAGTTTGGGGTCCCCTGCTGGAGCTGCTGCCCCCGCGACCCGATATCGGATAAGCGGACGACAATGAGTGATGAGAGTGAGCTAATAGCTCATGTGCGTAATACCAACATTATATCCTACTATTATATCCTACATATCCTATATCTGAAATAGCCTGCTTCCCGTCGCCAGGGCGGGTACGAAGGGGAACAGGGAAGACACTTCACTGGGTCTCCGCCGCGATCGACGTCTGGGATAAGCTCGCTGGCGAGGAATACGGAGATGAGGATGGAGCGCCTCATTTGTCTCGCCTTGAAGCCGCACTGTGCAGCAGACAACGACGACTGGGCGGCATGTTCGGTCGTCCCCAGCTCGCTTCCCCGACCCCGCTCAACGGGAGGCGACAGGTGGGTCTCGGCGGAGGACGTCTGGGAGTCCTCATTCGCCGGCACACCTAATCCCTCGTCGCGGCGCCAGCGAGCACTCCCGGTCTCTCCCTGACACGTGAGGAGAAGCCCCACCTTCCGGCACGCCGGAGCTGTTGCCGGTCGGTCCGAGCTGCTGGAGCCAATGCACGGGTCCAGTCGCTGTGGAGCTCACACCACCGCAGCCAGTCTCCGGAGCTGCCGCCAGCTCGTTCACGTCCCTGGTCCGGCCTCCGGAGGCTCCCAGCCTCACCCTCCATAGGAGGGTCTTCGCCACATGTTAAGGCGACGCCTTAGAGGGGGGGTATTATCACGATCAGCGCGCACGTGCTTCCCTTTCACATGACGCACGTGTGGAGGATTAGCCCCACAGGTGCATGCATCACCTATAATTTATGTTTCCATTTAGTTTCCCCAACCGCACCAAGGGCTGTTGGTCATTGTTTAGACATAGTCGCCCTGTAAGTTGTGTTTTCGTGCTATTAAAACTACGCTATATGCGTTCAACACTCCCTGGCCTGCTTTGTGTTTTCCTCTGGCTTGCGCCTACCCAACTCGAATCATTACAAGAATTTAGAATTCAATTGAATCATATGCATACATCATTACAGTAAATGTGTTCTTTTTATAAAGCTAAAACTAAAAACTAAGTTATAATTGTTCATTTGGTAACAATCCCTCTGTTTGACAGCTGATGAGGGTGTTTGGTGCTATATTTACTATTTATAAAAAAAATTCATGAGACCATGACAGTGATGAACTGTCTCAACAAGTTTTGCACTCAACTTAAAAAAACTTATTTGAACACACATTTTCTTTATTACGTATATCTTGCTACTAAGTTGGTTTTCAGATACAATGGGGGCAGGGTAGAGTAGATATGAGAGTATCTATGCCAACTACTTAAACAGATGTTCAGGAAACAGTGGAACCCAGCTGCCAAAAACAGTACAGCAAATTTATAAATGTATTGCTACATTTCAGTATTATTTCACCATCAACAGGTAGCCTTGTGAAACCGTCCTGATATCGTCGCTTGTAAGATCAGGACGGACCTACCAGACTAATCGACAGGTACCATCATGAAAGAAAACAAAAGGAAAAATCATATGCAAATATCAAGGTAGGTTTGTCGGAGCTACTGAGCCTTTCTTCAGGTTGAGGAAGTTTCTCTTTCTCTTTCTCTGGGGTGCTTCTATATTGTCATGTGATTCTGGGGGGACACGAAACACAAAGACCCTCTCCCCAGTAGCATGGAAGCCCAGTGTAGCACTGGGAAGAGTGGAATTGGGGGGTGCTGCTACTGAGCTGGAAAAGGTTTCGTCCACAAGCCCCATTACTTCTGATGCAAAGTCTTGGTGCTGGTGTGTGGCTTTGTTCTCGGTTATGGCTGGTTGGGTAAGACTGCCTTCGTTTCCATTCTCTTTTACCAGTACTGGTGTGACGTCACTTGAAGCTTGGAGTCTTGCACTGGGAAACAGTTTTTCACCCAGACTTATCCTCTTTGTGTGGAGTCTGTGGCATGGACGGACAAAGGAGCCTTTGTTTGTAAGGCCGTGTAAAAGTGCTTACCTCATTCATTATTTGCAGCTCAATCATGTAATTCTTATGATAAAGGGATATTTCACTCAAAAAAAGACCTGTGACTGCTGTCATTAAGAAAAATGACATTAAGAATGGCTACATGCAGTTGTTTGTTTATTCACTTTGTGTGAATAAACACAACGTTTTGCACCTTTTATTCTGGGCTAAAATATAAATAATATTTTTGCATGTAAGCATTATTTTGAGTATTTTCTTCTACAGTGTGTGGATATCTATCCTTTTCCGCTTTTATATTTTTAGATTCTTACGCATCTAGAATATACTCTTAGCAGTAATAGACTTTAAGGAGCGCAGTCAGACTCCTATCTGTTCTCTTCTATATTTGAAAACAACCTTTTCTTTCTTTCTTTTATAACAGAGACCAAATAATCACGAAATATCCCGATTACATCAAATATAGCAGCAAGCATTACAACAGGAGTTGGCTATAATTATTTCTACTTACCTATTTCTGTCTTCTGAGTAGCTTGAAGCATCAGCATGCATCATCTCTTCTCTTAGCTTGTCCACCAGAATTCTACATGACCCCCTGGGAACCCTGGTTCAGATCCAGTAATTGATAGTTAAATTGGTAATATACAGTGTATATAAACATATTTAACATCTTTTGTGGACAGTTATGATTCAACATGGTCGAGGAGTTCATCACAAATAAAAACAACCATCACATCATATTTCTTTGTCCATAAGAGGGAATCCCTGCCATTGAATACGTTGATTTGTCAAGTCTATACTTGATGTGGTCCAAAATTGGTGTAAGCCAATGATCCCATACAACAATCATTTGTGTGTCCTTTGGCTGGACACCTCAGGTCCAAGAGGACCTCATATTTAGAACATTACTCATAAGCAGCATCATCAAACACAATGTGGGCCAGACAATCACTGTAAGTTTTCCACAGACCCAGCCAGAGGATCAGAAGTTGATGAAATGGAACAACAATAATTCTCATTGCCGTCTTTGTCTTTGGATAGTCTAGTGGTTAGGGAAGCTCACTACAAATCAGAAGGTTGTGGGTTCAACTCCTAACATACCTAGCTCATAAGTGTCCTTGAGCAAGTTTAACCTCTACCTGCTCCTTAATACTTGTTGCTTTGGATAAAAATGTCTTGGGCTAGATCTTACATTTTGAGTGGTTTGGGAAAAAATTGAAAGAGACATTTCACAAAAATTTATTTTTTGTATATAAAATATATATATCAAACAGAGTGTAACCAGCCTTTTAAGACAGGTTAACCCTGATGGTGATCTCAGATGCTGCCAAGTCTAAATGCTAAACATCTGGTGTGGGGTGCTCACTACTTTGATTATGGGGTCTGGGCTCAGGGTTTGGATTTGGCATATTACATTTTACATTTTACATTTAAGCATTTAGCAGACGCTTTTATCCAAAGCGACTTACAATTAGTAGCCTAAATTACTTTACCTATTAATTTGCACAACATTACTGTATCATTCGCTCCTTAAAACAATTAATATTTACAAGAATCTAAAATTATCACTCTTCAAAGAGTCAATAATTGCTAACTACAAAGTTCTTAACATTCTTAGTGCCTATCTAGCAGAATAGAAAGAAGGATTTCTTCTTTTGTTTTTAAAAGGGAGGATAGAATAAGGATTGTTAGTGGGATCAATGCTATGAAGTAGAAAGATCGGTGGCCGAGGTACCGAGATGAATTCTGAAGAGGTGGGTTTTAAGTCTCTTGCGGAAGATTGGTAGTGATTCTGCTGTTCTGACCGCTGCAGGAAGCTCATTCCACCATTGTGGCGCCAGGACAGAGAAGAGTCTGGACTGAGCTGCGCAATTCTTACACACCGATCGTAGCGACGGAGGTGCCAGTCTGCCAGTCGAGGTGATAGATCTAAGTGCTCTGGTGGGGCTTGGAATCTTACCATAGCTTGGAGGTAGAGTGGGGCAGTTCCTTTTGCTGCTTTGTAAGCCAACACTTATATATATACTTATAAAGGTATAAGTACATTTCAAGTATCTAAAAATTTACTCTGTGCCAGCGACCAACCACAAAGTTGAGTTGGACAGATATACAGAATACCCAGTCTGAAAAGAATAATTTGTGCCTGTGTGCAAACAAGCAAAACAACAGAGTTTGATGACAAAATATTGCTCAGGAATTTGAGCTGTTCACAGACCATATTTCAAAGGAGGATTTAATATACCTTATGTCTCAGCACGTGTGCGTTTTCTAACACTGCTTTCAAATGTTCCGACGCAAGATAAATTACACCAAGGAATCTTGTGGAAATATTGTGATTACCAGGAAATGCTTCAACTGGATTTGTAGACAGATTAGAATTAAGTTTTTAAGAAACTATGGAAGCCAAAAAGCCCAAAAATTAAAAATGACTTTATATAAATAAACTCTGGTCACTTTACAATTACAGCACATCCCAGTACCTAGATTAACCTTAGGGGTTTTCCAGACTGTATTCTATATAGACACGTGTAGATTTCTGAACCACATTTCTGAACCAGCTCCTTACCCTAGCTGGTCCTGCTCTGCAGCAGATGAGACGGGAGGCTGTTTGGGGCGGAGGGCGTCCACGATGGAGAGGAGTTCCGTTTCAGGCAGTGTGGCCAGGAGAAGACGGAGGGCCTCCAGGAGAACCTCTGTGGACACCTTGCTTTGCTTCACCAGCCCAGACGCAAAGTCCAGGTCCTGGGGTGAAGAAGACGAGGGGAGAAATGAACTTCAGTAATCTTCAGATCATAGCAGATCATAGGACTTCTAGAATCAGCTTGCTGTAGTTTGCCTTTATGTTTATGAATTGTATCTAACTTGGCACCAGAGCTGTGGTGGTTTTGGGTTTGGGAGAAACTTTTGGGCGGACCGGGTGGGGTAGCAACATTTAGAAAGGTAAAAAAAAATACATTTAGTGTTAAATTAGTAGTTATTAAAAGTCATTGTGCACTTTCACGAGTATTTTGACATGTCAAGTTTTAGAACGGGTATTATCATCAAGTGTACATATACATTATGAGCAGAATCGATGTTCGAATCGAGTTGCTCCTTGTAAAAATGTAATTGGGGAATAGAACTGCTGCATAAAAATATTAACATGTTTGTTGGTCCTATCCCTGGCATGCGTCTTTAAATTCCAAACATACATGATGGGTAGTATTAGCATTTAGCCTCTAATCTTCATAAAATCCCTAATTTAAATAGAACTAATTCCAAATGGAGTTGTACAGCATTGTGCTTTAAATAGCAAATTTAAAAGACATTTTGGTCAGTAGTCATTGATTTAACATCACCTCAGTCAGTGGTCAGTGCGCGGTACTTATAAGACAGTGACCTGTAGAGCAATGCCAAGGTTGTGAGTTCAAGCCTCACCTGGAGCCTACTTCCTTTACCAGCCAACTGCTATGGCAGTAAACCATCCTTAAGCAAAATGCACAACTCCTCCTTATTGTACTCAAACAATTCAGGTTGTACACACAGTTTGGAGAAAAACAAACTGCAAATATTTACTTATATTGTTCTGCTGTGGATCCCAATGGCAAGAATAGCACACTATCTATGTGTTTAATGTTTGTTTAATAGCTGTTTGGTATTATCTTGGGCAGTGGCCATTGTGTGTGGTTAGGGGGGGTCACAGGATATAAGAACTGCTGCACTAGAGAGGATCACATCAGACCTGGTCGCAGTTTGCATACAATCTCTTCAGCTCCATTTGTTCCTTCAAATCCTCCACCGCTTGACTCTTGGCAGTGGATTGCTGTGACCTAGAAGTTACAAAGAGAGTTATACACTGCAGTCCTTTATAAATAGGTTTTGCTGGTGAGACCGCCTTAACAACCCACCTCTTGTTCAACAGCGCCAGGACCTGCTCACACTTATAGAGCGCCTCCTGGAGGACGGTGGCCATCCTGCTGTCTGGCGGTATATAAAAGAGTCTCCCCTGCTCTTCATCAGAGTCCTCTGGCCTGCTGACTGGCTTGTCACTGGGCTGTGGTGTCGCCGGGCGATGCAAGCCTGTGATCTCTGTTTGAAGCTCTTGATCAGCTTCCTCTAGACTCTGCAAAGAGAGGAGAAATAAGGAAAGAATTCTATATTTTCAGCATTTATTAACGGTGAGTCACTGCTGCCTGTTTTGCATTAGGTGTGTTAAGACCCCTATTGTGTCTGGGCAGTACAACTCAGGAAACGGTGAAAGCAAAAACTTGGCACTTTGACCAAGTATGTAGTTCTTGCTTACATTAGTTCCAAAGCAGGGGGTGAGCGTTTGAGTTATAGGAACCAGCCAGAAAAATGACCTGACCCAAGTCAAGTTAATTGATGGTAATATTAAAAGTGTTTTAGGGAAAAAATTTACAAAGGAAACCATTACTGCCTCGCATTTTTTGCCAGATCTTTATTATTTACATACAGCTTACATAGCCCTATGCCCTCCTCCCATCTTCCCTTTTAATGGTGTACCAATACATAGGTAAGCTTGTAGTCTTTCCTACCACACAGTGGCGCTGTATGCTTTGGGCCAAGTCCTGTTCCCTCAAGCTGTTTCCAGCTCTGAGCTGCAGGGTGAGAAGGCTGTGGAGGGTTAGCATGGCCCTGGAGGTCTCCAACACCTTGGTTCTCCTCTCCGCCTTCTGGTAATGGATGGCGGCCATCTGCATGGCCAGGCCCCTCGTGTGAGAGCGCAGCTTGTCCTCTCTCTCTCTCCACATGTCCTCTAAAACCTGAAAAGGTTAAGCGATACAGTGTAGGCTGCGCTGAGTAACCTTACAACGATCTGCAATCCCAGGCAGCTGCCTCTACTGGGCCAAGCTCCAAGCAGTGTAGCCAGATATATCTCTCTTTTGGGGGGATTGTTCCAAGATTTGAAGCAGTATTTCTTCCTTATTATTTCTAACTAGTTTTGCATGTGCATGCGCCTTTTTAATTGTGTGTATGACTGTTTCTATACTATGGCCGGCGTTTGTGTGTGTGACTACATTTGTGCAGCAAAAATAAGTGAATGACATTTCACAGAACCCCTCGTGCATTATTTTAGGGCGTCATGGGTCCAAACAACTGAGAACCAGTGCACTAGCCAGTTTCTATTATTTATGAACTTAAAAACGCATTGTGTTCATGATTCACTAGCGTGTCAAAGAGCTTTCTTTTCCATCTTTCCACCCCTTCATCACCTTATCCATGACAGTGCTCTCCATCTCCTTCTGTTTGTCAAACAGCTGGATCCTATCCGTCAGCTTCTTCTGGAACAGAAGCAGCTCCGCTGGGTCTGCTTTCTGCCTGGCTTCACTGCTGGCCTTCCTCTTGGTTTGTGGCTTCTTCTGCAAAAAACATCACATCTTTGAGGTGGAAAATGACTCCACATCATACTGGCAAGATGTGATTACAAATGAAACCGCATTGTGGAGCCCTACATCACTGCTGTGCATTATAATGTCCCCTGTAGCGGTTGACTTCAGTCTTTCTTGGATTCCTGTCTTAAAATTGGCTAGAGAAATATCTCAAGCATGTTCAGTTGCGAACTAGAAGAAGTGAACACAGAAAAAGGCTAAATAAATAGTGCCAACTGTTAAATCGACTGAGAAGTGCAGACTGCACACACAAATACCGATTTAGTCTGCGATTATGGTGTTTGATTGATTATTCCCACAAATGCACTCTGCACATACTGCTCAACCAATCAGCACATCTTGTGCACGCCAGGTCCTCTGCAGGCCCTGTAAGCTACCGTTGACCAGTAACCCCTTTTCTGCAGCTCTGCATAGGGATAATATGAATACACGTTCACAGAAGTATGGTTCGGTCCTCACTCACCACTTTCTATTCAGTGAGCTTGTGTTCATTTTTAAGCATTGCTCACTAATCACCCATTACATTGTTCTACATGGCTCATGACAACACCTTGTTTTATTTTCATAAATGTGAGCTTTCAATATGAATATGTTGCTATGCATATGTGGTTATGTACACTGTAATAATGCACAATTCAATCATGCCTCTTCCTACCTCTCTGTGTGTGTGTTCTGCCTGCTGCTCCGTGTCATTCCTCCAGGCGGCCTGGGCTGCGTGGAGCTTGGCTTTAGAGGCGGCGTGGGGCAGCACCAGGCAGCGGTCCATCACAGAAAGACACTTCTGGAACTCCAGTTTAATCTTTAGCCTCTCGTTTTCTGACAGGGTCAGCTGGGAGGAGCACAAGCACCTGGGGCAGGGGAGAAAATGATAAACACAGCCTGTAGCACTGCTCCAGTGCTTAACACAGTATGTGTACTTACTGAGGTGAGATACTGTATGTACAAACACCTTACTAAGGTGATACAGTATGTATTTGATATGTTACAGGTGTGTCTGTTGATAGCTGCAGGGGCCACCCCATATAAAGTGTTACCAAAGTGTCTGCTAAATGACCTAATGAATCCAGAATCCCTTTGCTACTCTTTCATTCATCCCATTCGTTAACAGAATACAAACCCTTTTAGATTTCAGAGACACTTGATTGCGTTTAACGCCGCAGCGTGTTCACCCTGGAGCTGGGAACTGACCTGAAGAAGGCTCGCGCTTGAGCTCGGAGCTCCTTCTGCTCCTGCACTTCCCTCTGCATGGCCCCATGCAGCGCCTCTCTGGTGCACCGCAGCGTGCGCACGGCGGCCTTGCCCTCCTGGTGCAGCCTCTCCTGGGCCTGCTGGAGAGCGCTGGCCCCTTGAGGAGTCTGCGGGGAGGGGGAGCGGGGGGCGCCCGGCGAGCAGAGACCCAGCAGGGCCTGGGCTGCAGCATGCTGGATGGACTTCACCTCCGCCATGGCACTCTGGATCACACGCATGGTCGCCTGGTGGAGAAACGGACCAGAGGATGGAGGTTACAGATACGTACAGGTGTGCGCCTTAGGGGTACTATCTAGTGATAGAGACATTATATAATTCTCTACAGCATAGATGGAACCATTAATATGTTTATATATGTATTATGTTATTTTCCTATATTATATTGCCATATTGCCTTAGCAATACACCAGGAGGATTGCGTGATCATGGGCACCTTGCGGATATCAGCGGCAGCCTCCTCGTCCAGGCTGTTGATGAGCTCTGCCAGCTCCAGGCTCTGGGCGCTAAGCAGGTTCTGCCAGCAGCGTAGGTGCTGGGCCACATGCAACCCTTCCTCCTGGTCTCTGCACAGGTCTGACAGCTCCTTCTGCCTCCGCTTGTGTCCCTGCAGCTGGAAAGGGTAGCATGGTTCATTCCACCGTTCCAATCCACCAGAAATGGTGAAAAGGAATAATAATACATTATTATTATACTTTGCAAAGTCTCATATTAATGAATGATAGCGCCCCCTCTGTTTGCAAGACACATCTGCACTGGGTAGGCTTTAGAAACGTGTCATTTTCTTTGTGGAACTTTTCAAATTGCGTTTCATTGTAATTGACAAATCACTTGAGTAGCTTTGTCCATAGCAGTGTCTTCATCACAGAGCCAACATTCTGTCTACATACATACAGAATAAACACTGATCTTCTTACCATGTCTGAGATGAGCTCCCTCCTCTTCTTCACCAGCCCACAATGCATTGCTCTCCTCTCTTGGTTGAGGGCTTCATCCAGCCGCTGCCTTACGACCAGCAGCTCTTTCTGAGCCTTGTCCTGCAGCTGGGCCATCTGCTCTGCAGAGACAGTGCTGCCTCTGCAGGAGCAGAGCACAGCATTGTGGGTAGGGACACAAGCATGTTGGACACGGACACACTTTGGGATTAAGACGCCAGTTTTATATTTTTCCATTTTATTCACTGTGTTGTGCTGTTTTAACTTGCTAGTTTGAAATTAAAACAGCACAGTGTGCAAATACTGTGTCAGGGGAGGTGAATGTTTTTTTTCTTCAAAAGGGTTGTTTTTGTTTGAAACTCAGAGACCGCATGCCCCTTCCATATCTGAGTGCTGTCTGGCTGGCACTCCTCTCCGCTCCTCCCCCTACAGTCACATGTACTTCGAAGCACAGTTTTGTTTAAAAGATTAACAGTGAGCTGGGGCAGAATGTTGGGGTTCCTGGGGGCGTCAAAGTTCCTATCAGTTAGGAGTATGTACGTTCATGTCGGAATTCCATCCCTGCTTCGTGACCCGGTTCTGCTGATAATCACACATTACAAACCAACCTCCTGCTGTGGTCGAACCAGCGGTCCAGGCTGCTGGAGGAGCTGGAGAAGGTGTCAGAGATCAGGCTCTTCAAGCTGAGGAGGCTGTGGACCAGGAACTTCCTCTGGGCGTGGCGTTCAGCCAGCACATAGCGCTGGTTGGCCAGGACCACATCCAGGACCTCCTCCAGTTGGTCCTGGGCAGGAGAAAGAAACACTGGGCGCTGCATATAGGATAGTCTAGTGGTCTTGGTGTTGTGGGTTCGAGCCCTGGAGTTGGCCTACCTGTGAGCATTCCTAACCCCTATCTGCTCCATGTAATACTTGCAAACATTTGTGTTCATTGTAAGTTGCTTTGGATAAATGCATCCTTTAAATGGCCAAATTCTATATAGCATGTAAGGCTGCTAAATTCATGATTGCCTTCTTTATGCCCTAAATTGCCTTTTAATCTCACAGCCACTAGTCAGGCACTTTTTAGTGCTGGACACTTTATATTTATATTGACACAATGTAGGATTCAGTGTGTGTGTTGTAATGTGTTTCTTTTAATCGTTTATTCATGTGCAGTCTTGGTTTCTGTTGTTTCTAGTAGTCCCAGGGAAGTCCCATCTCATTTAACATGTACTACTGTGGTATGTCTGGTAAATTACATTATATCTTATCTTAAAACACTAGCTTAGTTTCTTGGCACAGCCTGGTGCTATTACTGTCTTGATTTAATTCACTATTATTGTTATGACTGCAACAAACCCAAATACTTTTGTTGAACATAAAGATATTAGAATTTTTGGTGATAAGACAATTGATAATTATTTGTTGTTTTCTATCCTCCGTAGTCACCATGTATGTGACATTAAATGAATACATGTCTCAACTAGGATTCTTTAACTTCAACTTTAATAGGCCTTATATTTTATTCTGAATACCTGGCAGTCGAAGTACTCATGCTGCAGGCTGTTGGCTGTACTCTTGTCCAACTCGCCTATCCTAGTGGCCTCCTCCAGCTCCTCACAGAAGATCTTGTGGAGCTCCACCCGCCGCCACTCAATGATCTCCCTCTGGACTCTGGCCGAGGCCTCCTCATGCCGGACCAGCAGGGTGCGCTGCAGGTGGTTTTGGTTCAGCTTGTGCAGCTTCTCCAGGAGGACACCACAGTGGAGGAGCTCCTAGGAATATACATATAGTAGCATGATGTTTATAGGAAACAAATTGATGGTGACAATTAAATTAACAAAATTGCAAATACCACCATTAATTTTTTCGGAAAATCAATTAATTGATTCTTGCTTTGTTTCTTTCTTTCTGCATTGACAAATAACTGAGAATTACTGCTGAACCTCAGAAAGGTTCCTTTCTCTATACTTCTGTAACTACACTGATTTAGGGACCGTAATACAATAAATACAACTACGGTGCACATTACTCATAAATAAGAGAATAATGCCAAGATGTAGACAAAATTATTGTATATCTGCTAGAATTATTTGTCTAATATATTAGCTTCCACTTTTAGGCCATATATTCCACACATTCAGTTTGTTGTCCTGTTTCTTTAGCCAGAAACATGTCTGTTCACTTGCTAGAACAGGTCTGTAAGCATCCTTAAAACACATTTAAAACCCCTGGAAGCCCACACAGGCAATTTGATTGACATCTCCCTGACTCTGTCAGTTTTGTTGTACCCGGGCGGGACAACTGACCCCAACCTGGAGAAGCAGTATAGTCAGCCAAATCAAAGTTACTCCAGTACTTTGACATTTTGGATTAAACCTTGAAATATACAGTACCTTACAACACATTAGAAGTCTACTTATGTGAAACAATTGAAGAGAATGGCAGATGAACACAACCGTGAGTTGCTGGCAGCGCACCTGGGCCCCTGGGGCTACTGATTACCTGCTGGTCTGCATGCTGGCAAAGCAGCTCAGCCCTGGCCTTCTCTGCTGCCCCCCGGTGGTGCTCCAGCTCCATTTCCGCCCGCGTCTCCAGGTTACACTGGCCAGCTAGAGCGGCCATCCGGGCCCCCCTCTCCTCCTTTAGCCGGCCCTCCATGCCAAGCAGCTGGCCATGCAGCACGCTGAGCAGCCTCTGCTGGGCCTGAGGGCTGGCCTGGCCCCGGGAGGGCAGGCTTCCCAGCAGGGAGGCCGTCAGGTCCTTGTAGACCTGAACCCGGCTGGTCTCCAAACAGGTGGTGGCACGCAACAGGCTGGACAC
This sequence comes from Percopsis transmontana, assembly GCA_025447815.1. Lineage (NCBI taxonomy): Eukaryota > Metazoa > Chordata > Actinopteri > Percopsiformes > Percopsidae > Percopsis > Percopsis transmontana. Next base: position 12,402 of record JAOEHI010000875.1, read on the forward strand.
CTCCAGGCTGGACGAAACACAACATAAGCAAGGTGTATGTATGTGCGACTGCTTATGGACTCAAACTGGAAGCTTGTTTAACGTCTGTCATCAGTGGTGGATTTGATCACATTAGCAATATTTAAGAACATACAGTAAAACACAAAATATAGATAAATACTGTAAAAGTTTACGCAATGATGTAAGAAAATGTAGTTAATTGGTTTAGTGGTTATCACAGGGTTTATTACTGGGAGAGAAAATATAGTTTTAAGAAGCAGTGTGTGAGATCTAGTGTCTACAATGTAAATCTTCACGTTTTAGGCAGCGTATTATCATATGTAGTGGATACATTCATAAAAACACCTAAACAGAATTACCATTTGTCCTTCAATCACTATTAAATCCCTCTTTTAAGAGTAGGTACTCTACGTTATGGTAGTTTGTTACAGGGAGCAGTCTTTACAGGTACAGTACAGGTACAGGTACAGTCCAAATTCCCTCCCCAACTGTTAGAGAGGGGTAGAGAGGAGTGACAGCCACTCATGGGCTCTCTGAGTTTCAAACCAACACAACAACATTTTTGGATCACTGGTTGTAGCCACAAGGGCAACTCCAGACACATACTGCGCAGTGTCAGGGCGTGTTATTGTTTTGACTGTTGAAACGGTCTATAAGGGAAGTGGATAATATTGAGACACAATAGAACCGGTGCTATGCTTATTTATGCTTTCTTGGCCATGCGTCAATCTACGTACTTCTCTAGAGCCTGGTACATGTTCTGTGGATCCTCCAGGACCATGATGTCCACCATCTTGTCTTCAAATGCTGCCTCATCTTTACAGGTATCACTCATGTCCCAGTCTGTATACTCGGCATCTGAAATTGCCCTTTTCCTCTGAGACAAGCACATTTATATAGGACTAAATTAACACATAATAAATTGCTTATATTGTTAACATTATTTATTGATATAAAATATATATAGATATGAGGTATTGCAGTAATATTTGTATGATAAAAGAATCAACGTTTTCTTTTTACAAACACAAAATAATGCTATTTGGTTAATAATACATTATTAACCAAATATTATACCCTTTGCTGAAGAAGGTTTATTCTAGTGCGTGTACACATCAAGTTCATGGCCAGAAATCCCAGCGACATCAGAACCAGAGTCACACAAAAGCCACCAACATACCCAGCAAAATGGACACCATGGTTGGGATAAATCTAAGAATGGAGAAAGCAACATCACATTAGATAAAGATGAACCTTATGCCCATGGTAGAACTAGATGATTGTAAAAGAGGTATTGCATGTAATAGCATAATGACACCTATCCACTATAAATACAACCATTTACATCATAACTATTTAACATACGTTTGTGTGCCTCGTCTAGAGCTGTACAGTAACAATGCTGTACAGCTCTGCCGTAAAGTAGTTCTTTTTAAACAAGGTATTTTTTATACAAGGTATTATATACATAAATGTGTATGTTAAGTGCTTCCCACGTACCCTGTCAGTGGCATTCACCCTTAAGGTCAGATTAGCCATTAGTGGACCAAACATAGTTACATCATTCTGTGAAGAGAAAAAACATTTTATGAATCATAAAACATTATAATGATTTTTTTTTAAATGAGCAAATCATTTAAATGAAAAAGAATGATATTAATTGTTAATTATTTTGTAAGATACAACTATTATGCACACGCTACTCTTTCAGGGAAACAAGTGTGACCATTGATTTTACTGGGTGACACTGAGACAGTGGGTAGTAAACAATACCTGCGAGGCATTAGAGAAGGTAAGAAAGGCAGGGAGGTCCAAAAGTTTGGTCTTATGGTTCCTGATCTGAGCAGTATAATTCACAATATGTTGGAATCCAACTGAAAAGTATAACCATTACATTACAACAACAACATTATTAAGGTATGACTTTTATCATCTTTTAAACATTTGTCCAAGACTTACCAGGTAGTGAATCAATGGCAAAAGTCTGGTAGCCTGTTTCCACCACCTTGCCTTCAGTCTTGAGGGGTATTATGCCAGAAATGGAGTCCCTGATAGCCACCTGAGAAAGGTCGGCACCCCCAGCTTGACCCACGTTGTGGACCAGCAGGAAGAATGTCAGTTGAGGGGGATCAGCATCAAGCTTTACCTAGGGAACCGAAACAGCATATGAAAAAGGCACTCATTTCGTTATGCAGCAATGCGCAAATGAGAAAATTAGAAGAGAAATTATACCTGTGCACATTTGTGAAATCTGACTCCAAACGCTGATGGATGTGGCACACTTTGGACCTAGACAAAGATTGATTTATTCTTTCAAGACACATTGTTTGCTTATCACCAAAACGATATATCTGAAAGAACTATTGCAGGCTGATTATAAGAAAATGTGATGTAATGCTAGATTGACAGCATTGGACAGTAGCCTTTTAAGTTACCACTACAGAAACATACCTGGGACAGAGCGCGACCAGGCGTGTACCTTGTCAGGGTACTCCTCTGCCCTCTGTGGTGTAACATGTTTGACATGGAGCTCAGAGAGGTGTAAATGGAGTGTCCCCATGGGCCAGATGTTGCTGCAGAGGAGACGGGGGCCACCTCAGCAGCAGTTGGCACAGCCCTGTGTGTGTCCCTTGCTCCTGTGAAATGTCATATAATGTCCATTCAGGCCCAATACAATGCTGTACCAGAGACAATGGCAACAGGTCACCCCAGCTCCACAGTCTCTTGGACAGCACTATTATGATACTATCATACAGGCTATATAGCAATGCTATTACTGTATTACCACATAATATTATCTCAAGAAGCTGTACTCTACTGTGTTTACATCCTCTACACATAGAAACAAGGTATTGCGCCATCAGATTGTGTTGTCTAATGTTGAAGACTGCATATTACAAATAATAACAAACCATCCATCCTATGCAAACGTAGTTTGGATACATTCCCACCAGGGTCATGTCGCATTATTCTGGAAAGGCTCTGACGTTCAACGAAGGAGAGAAAGCAGAAATTATGATTATGATGACAAAGCTTTGATTTGACATGAACTCAACTAAAGGGCACTTATAACACGTATAAGACATTAAACCATAGGCCTACTTACCCCGTGTTCTTCCAAGAGAAACACACCCTGAATATTTCTATAAAGGCGTTGATGTTCAGTATTGTCTTCTAATACAACCGAGCGGCTCTCGAATCCATGGTGAGTTACATTGTGGCACCAGTGACAAAATAAAGAAAGTCTGAAAAAAAATGCCAACTGCAGGTTAATGAAAAAGAAACTGTATACTGTAACCGCCTCAACGAGAAAGTACCCCAGAAGCATTCGTTCCTGTTGTACAACTCTCACAAGTGAGAACCGCTACGGTAACTAGTTAACGTTAACTGGCTGCATTGTTTCTTCAATCCTGAGTCCGCGATGAACAGATAGCTTTCCCTTTGAATCACGAAGATCTCATGAAGTTTCTAACGTATAAAAACATTTATATTTGCACCACGCCAGGAAAATATAGTGCAGACTTTCCAAGGGTCTCGAAAGTTTAGATCGCAGGCACAACACATTCCCAAAGTCGAGGGAATGAACTCCTCCTCCAGCCCAAACACGCGGGTAGTGCCGAAATTGTTCCTTTGCAGTGTAACTGTAGGGAAGTAGGGGACACTTTTTTTAACGTCGTATGCGCTTGTAGGAATGTAGCCTAATTAGCAATATGACCTATGTTCAAGAAAATAGCCCAAACGGCAATTAAGGTATCCAAAACACGTACTGGCCTGCTATAATATAGGCATAGCCATACGGACTTAAATGTCTAAAATTAAGACAAAGGAACAATTTCGACGGGGGTAAATTTTTTGCCACAACAGTGCGTAATTGGGATTTCGTGCATGACTCACATCATGCTTTATGTCTCCGTCTATTGGCTAAAAGCTTCCTCGAATCTGTTGCTGCAGTAAAGAGTTACTTTGTTCACGCAGGGCCGCTGGATTTACGCTAAAAGTTACTGCATCGTAAAGCAGTAAACATTTTTTAGATGGAAAATAACACAAGTTGTTCAACACACAAATTTTCATCTGGATTTGGCTACTTTCGGTAGGGATTTAAGGAGTTTTGCATGGGAACGTTTATAGAATCGCCATCCCGTCGACAACAACAATGTAAATGGATGCGTGTGTGTATAAACTGGACAGGAAAATGTCAGGACAAGCCCCGATGTCCGAATGTTCCACGGACGTGTTGGTGGTGTTAGCTGAATCGCTGCGCATATTCACAGGGCTGCTTACAGTGGCTACTGTATTTGGAGGGCTGTCCGGAATATTAGCCGCTGGTCTTTTGTATGTGTTCTGCCTGAAGCCCATGCTTTTGACAAGACAGGTACATTAATTGTCCTTTCTATCTATCTATCTATCTATCTATCTATCTATCTATCTATCTATCTATCTATCTATCTCTCTCTTTATCTCTCTTTAGTCACACACACACGCACACACACACACAATCCATGTCACTCTGGTTAGATGTATCACTCTTCTTAATAGGGTTACAATGCGAGGAGAATGTTTGAACCTGACAATGTGGAAGTGGACAGCCCCCAAATTGACAGTGCCAGCGACGGCAAGAAGGAGGTTCCAAGTGGCACCAATAAAGTAAACGTATTCCAGAAGTATAACACATTTTTGTGCATGTAAGTTAACTTTTCCCTAACCCTGTTTACTCATTGACCAGGACAAAAAGCAGCCGCCCGTGAACGACGATGTGGCTGCATTTGCATCTAGAGCAAAGGTGGTTTACCCCATCAACCAAAAATACAGGGTAAGACCACTGTAATAATGCAACTCATTCTACAGCAGAGCCACACCACTGAATGCTTATTTACAGCAAGCCTGCCCACTGGTCCACTACAAAGAATTAGTGAGGAAAAATATCACTTCACACAAATACCAGTCTCATACACAATTCCTTTTGGATACATCATTTAGTACAATTTTACTGAATGTTTGCTTGTTTTTGTAGAATGTGACAATAGTATGCTACTGTAAGCCATTAGTACTTAATGGTGTGCTTGTGCATAAAGTAGACAAACTGCAAATGTATAAACTAGCCAGCCGCTGAAGACAGCATGTAAAGACTACAAATATACTGGACTATTTTAACGATTTCCCTCAATGCCAATCCTAAATTTCAGCCTTTAGCAGATGGAGCGTCCAACCCCTCACTGCATGAGCCTTCCAAGTTGCCAGCTACACCTAATGAGGAGTCTTCGTCTTCCTCGACTGAAGAGTCTCAGAGCCAGGACCAGGACAACGATGACAGCAGCCACTTCATCTCTTCCTCAATGGTCCCCAAAAGCCTACAAAACCAGAGTTTCATCAGAGTCTCCCAGTACCCACACACACTGACACTGACTGGGTATGGACGTCGGATCACTTGGCTAATAATAATTATTGGTGTCGTTAGATAGTGACGTCTCTCTTGTCTACTGTTCCTCCAGGTTCAAAGCTAGGATTAGCCTGTACTGTTTAGCTCTTCAGGATATACAGCATCACTGCTCTGAGCTTCAGGAAGAAAAATGCCTGGTGAGACATAAATATTGAGTATATTTCAAGAGACAATCATTTAATGGTTCATGATAATAAATGTCAATCTAGCTGCTATTTATCGCTGATTGAGTCAATACAGTAGTGTTGTATAGATAGTGGCGACTTATACGACAGACAGACATTGTTTATCAGCCAGAAAGAATATGTAGTAGATGTGTAACATGCTGTATAAGCACTCCCCTTGGCCCAATGGGTGTCCACACACGGTTTTCAATCCTATACCACGTACGTACTGTAGGTGTCGCCACAACATAATGAACTGGAACGTTTTAAGCTCATATCTGTCTTTGACATATTGTTTTTCCCCTCCATAGATATATCTTCTGATGGTGAAAAAAACATTCAGTCTGCGTTTTCCAAAAGATAAAAATGACAATGACTTCTCCAAGAATGTTCTTATTGTGCAGGAAAAGGTAGGACTAACATATATTATGTAAATACAACTTGTCATGTATGCCATTTTGTGATGCAAATTTATAGCAGATACAATACAAGAAATATACATTATGTGTGCAACCTGTGGGTGGGTTTCTGAAACCCCTTTTTAAAGCTTGTAGAAAGGTTTTTGTCAGTATTCATGTTGAATTGACTATAATTTATCCTGCTGTTGTTTCAGGGCCTGGATGACTTGAAGAAGCAGCGGTCAACAGACAAGCAAAGTGCAGAGAGGAACCAAGAACTAAGCGCAGATGGTCCCTGTACCCTGGAGGAAATGGACAGAGCTCAGAAAGGTGTTTTGGAGGATGGCCTTCAAATGGTAACAAACAAAGAGAAAAGCCATCATAAAAAACTCCATTCTGAAAGTGGAACATGTTCGCACCAATAATAAATGGGATTGATGTTTTTTCCTTAGACCAAAGGATTCAGCAGACAGGTGGAGCACCTGTGCCAACATCTGCTGAGTAGGACCAGTGTTCTGCCTATAGCTGAAGCCCATGATATCATTCACTCTCTCATCCAAACTCTCCTGCTAGTGGAGAACCATCTTAACATTGCACAAGGGGCATATTTAAAGGTAAGGGAATGGGAGAGCGACTGTCATTTTTGTCTTGTTGTTTTCGCATATACTTATTTTTGTGTCTTTGTCATCACAGAGGATCCAGGAGAGACTATTGTGGTGGGAGGAGTTTATATGCCTTTTTCAGTCTAAGCTTGCGTTGGTGAGACAGGAGGCGTCTCTGAGGCAAAGCCTGGTAGCCAGAGCACTGGGGCAGCTGACCAGCGATGGCCTCCTTAACATTTCTCTAATGGAGAAAACACTGTCTGAACTGCAAGGAGATCTGATTGACGGCCTTCAGCAGTGCACTGAAGGTAGTTGGCCTCTTGTCCCAAAGAAGAACAGTATGTTTAGTTTAATGTAGGATATGGAAGGTTGTCATTTTACCAAAATCATTCAAATATATAAAGTAGCAGTTTTAGCTTTTTTTGCTAGATTTTAGCTTTTTTTAAAGTTTTGTGATACATATGCTTCACCCAGGCTATACGTAAAGACAATACACAACATTCATTATGCAACTGTAACTAGCGTGGTAACTATGTATGTTTAAAATGTAATAATCTCTATGTAAGGCCCTCTCTCTTACACTTTTAGCTGTTTCCAAAAAAAGTCTTGTCACGACTGCGCCGACTAGCATGTCTGTTACTGGAACCAAATTTATCATGTAATAACTTTTATAAGTAGTTTAAATTGTAATTAATTTACTAATTTCTAATATATAGTTTCTGTCCACTGTAAGTTCTGTATGTCTTAAACAGAAAATAAAAACGTATTCTATTATTTTGCAGGAGGTTTGTTAAAGCATTTAACTAGTGAAGTTGAACCTAACCTTGGTCTCTGGTCATGTTTCAGAGTGCATTATGAAGACCAAGGAGCTGGTCCGTGAGAATGTCAGGAGGACAGAGTCCAAGAAGAAGAAAGCTCAAAGGAGTCAGGCCAAGGAGAAGACTAAAGTCCTGGATTCAGCACAGTCCCACAGCGACACACAGCAGTTCACCAAAGTCAGAACCTTTGGCTCTCCTTATTCAATATCTGGATCAGGGAATACTGTTGCATAATAGGTCATTTGCAGACCTTGATTGTAGCTCCCTGCAGTGAACGAATTCACAAGTATGATGTAGCAATTACAACATACAGTATCTGAACTATCAGTACAAAATATTTCCCTGTCGTTTCTGCTATAGAACTGCCAACTTGATACTAAAATCAAGTGAACCACATTAGAATTAGGTAATTTAGCTGACTCTTTTATCCAAAGCAACTTACAATTACATGCTGCTATTACATGGAGCAGATAGGGGTTAGGCGTCTTGCTCAAGGATGCTTACAAGTAGGCCACAACCTTCTGGTTGGGAGTCCAAAACCCAGACCACTAGACTGTCCCAGCATGTGATTCACAGGTATCTTCCATGTAATCACATGTGACATTCGTGTGTTTTTTCTGTAAGGGTATACAGAATCATACAGTACTTTGTATATTATTGCGATTAATATGTCAAGCTTGGCCCCTCCTCCAGATCTATCTGGAGCTGTTGATGAAACACAGACAGCAGAACACAGAACTGGACGTCCAACAGGATGAGCGAGCGGCTGAAGTCCTCTGTGCCTTATGGAGCGTAAGGGACAGTGTGTGTGTGCACTTGTGTGAGTGTGTCTCTGTGTTTTCGTGTGTGTGTGTGTTTTTGTGTGCGTGAGAAATGTTTTGATGAATAAATATTTAATCTCCAGAGACATTGCTGCTCTTGGTCCAAAAGACTTGGAGAGCTAGCCAAGGAGCTGTTCCTCACCGCTCTTGCTAGCCAGTCAGAGCTCTCTACAGAGCAACGCGAGAAGCTTTGGTTGGATCTAGAACAGGACGTGGTTGCACAACTACAGGAGGCTGAGTCCAGCACCAAGCTGCAACTGGAGAATATGAGGACTCAGCTGGACCATGAAGAACAGGTATGCTGCTAAATCAACCCGAGGATACCCAGGGATTTATTTAATCTCTTTCAATTAAGATTTCTCATGCCCAAACACTTTCACGTGTGAGACGTTCTCTATTATATAATTATGCTGAATTATTTCCCTCTAGGTGTGGTATGAAGAGACTGCTCTGGTGCAGGCCTGCCTGAGGCATCTGACAGAACAGCAGATGAAGATTCTCAGAGCCGTGGTGGTCAAGCAGAACTACACACTGAACGGGTTAGCTTTGGATCTTTTGTATTTATTTTGTCAGGGACCATACAATCATTTCATTTGAAGAGAAGAGATGCTTTGCCCTACATTTACATATCAGCTCATTTCTATCTGCAGTCTCTGGGCAGGCATTGTAGTACAGAGTGTAGTAAGGCACAAAATACAGCACATCAAATATACTGTATGTAGGTCATAGAGCTTCCCTTCTTCTAATGCTCTCCACACAGCAGCACATCCAGCACCACCTGAGATTCACCATCTAGCTTGCACTAATCTAATCAGATTTACTTGACGCAGTGCGATTTGTTAACACAGTGCGATTTGTTTCCCAGCCGAGTGGGAATGCTGATAGAGAAGAGGCAGGAGCACCTTCTGGCGGCCGTGAAGAGACACTTTGTTGCCAGACACTTCTGCCTGCACGTACTGAAGGAGATGAGGCTGTCCAAACTGAAGGTGCTGGCTAAGAATGGCTTCAGGGCACTGCTACAAGAGGATCACAACAAAAGCCAGCCAGCTGATGATTCCCCTTCTAAGGATCACAACAGGGTGGGAACACATTTGCACGAAAGGAGTACCATTGACTCAGCACTCATGTGCGAGAGTGGCATTATGCTCTCTGCCTTTCAAACCAAAACAACAGCTTATTTATAATGCTGGTTCCAACCACAAGGGACCCAAATTGAGTTTCCCATTAAGGAATCATTACGGAATCCTCTCCTTTAGGCTCTTATTAGTTTAGGATCGCTCTTACAATTAGTTTTGAAGCTCTCAATGGCATGCTGATATGTAATGGTATGATGCTAAGGTAGCCCTGATGACTGCTGAGGTCATTATTCTAACAGAATGTGTTTACTTACAATGACTGGTGTTTGACCTACTCAGCTATTGACAAATGTACTTATTGTGAGTCGCTTTGGATAAAAGCGTCTGCTGTAAATGTAAATGTACAGAAAGTATATGCCTAAAGTAATGCCTTGCTTGTCAAAACAAGTAGCCACTACACTAATTGATCATAGCTCTGCAATAAGGATGCTGCAGTATGCAGTGCATAACAGTCGACAGACAAAGCTAAATGTAAGCAAAACCACTCCACCACTAATGTGGTGTAAGACTGAACAGAAGCATTTCCCCCTGCCAATCACAGGGCAGCAGTGCCAGTCTTGCAGAGAGACACCTTGTTCCAGAGAGCCAGCTGTTGAGGCAAGGCTTCCAACAGGAGTTCCTCTCTGAGCTGGAAACTGGGGCTGAACTACTGCAGGACCACGCCCAGCTGTTGATTGGCAATGCCCTCGGCCATGCCATCTGGGGGCTGATGGAGGCTCCGCCTAACGAGGAGCAGAAAAGCCTTCGAGATGATAGCAGAAAGGTAGGCTTTGGGAAATATTTTAAATTGTCGCTGTAATAGTCTCAGTTATAATTACCTTATTAATAAATAAATTAGATTATTGATAAGTGACCTCTTATCTTATCTCTTCTGATGCAAAAAGAGATTATTAACTGAAATATAATATAATTTTGTTGTTGATGTTCATGCAATACTCTTTTGCAGTGTCACCTGACTGAGGCTGCCTCAGAGAGTGTGTATGTGACCAAAGATTCTCTCAATGCACTGGTCCAAAGTTACTACACCCAAATACAGGACATTACCAGCAAACTACAGCAAGATCAGACAATCATAGACAGAGGTGAGATTCTACCTTGATCCATGGTAATACAAAGGATATAACATGAGCTATTCTGTGACTAAGATGCAAGTAAGTTTAACAAGGAAGTAGAATTGGTTTTCTTCTATTCAAAACAGTCTAGTGCTTCCTTGGTATTTTCATGCTTAAAAAGTAGGCTAATGATTGATTTGTAATAATTCTAATAGACAGGACAGTGCTACTGACTAAGAATATGTTCTATGTGTTGAATGCTAAACCTTTGAAACAGAGGAGGATGAAAAGTGTAGGAGCAGCAGTCAGTTCAACAAGGCCTTGCTGAGGGAGCTGGTGAACTGGGGAAAGAAACCTGCCTCCACGGAGTTTCAACAGCGGTACTAAAACAACCCCCTGCAGGCAAAACGGTCTATTATTTGCACTTACAAAGTTAAGCTAATTTTTCTGTCATTCCAAATTGCCTTTAGAGTTGAACTCTACAAACGGAGAGTGTTGGAGCAGTATGAGCTGCAACAGGAGGACCTCTGTGAGACTTTATGTCGTCAGAAAATTGCCCAGGGTCAAGCTATGGACAGAGTCAACAGACAACTACTGGTCAGTGATGTGTGATCTGTTAACAAACTACTTCTAACCACTGTATACAGCTTTTCAACATTTTCTGGCACTTTCTCCACAGCACTCACTTTATTAAAACCCTGTTGATTTGCAAATACATCTATATTCTTAATCAGTTATTGTCTTTACATTGTGATGTGTCTGTCAGGAGGCTGAAGAAACCTTCATAGCTGAGCTTTCAGCTTTGGCTCGGGTGTCCCTCCACAGCGTTGAGGCAGAACCCAGCAGTGAGGAAGACAACGCTGGTAGGATTCGGATTACACGACACTTTACAGTATACTGTAAAGATCCATTTATTAGTCACTTGCTAAGTGTTGTCATGCTTGCTAAAGGGTGTATTTCAACAGGTGTGCCGAACTCCAACATACTGAACCTGCTAGCCATGAACCCAGCATTAGATCCAGCATTGAACCCATCGCTGACCTTGTCGTAACTCCAGCAGCAAAACCAACCCAGAAACCAATGTAGCGTGGCTTGTGACTTAGCTGAAATGCTTACTGTTCTGCCTGTGGATAGTATGTGGGTATTGGTTAGTGTGCTATGTAAATGACACTATGTACTTATTAGGACAATTTACAGTCAAGTAATTTTTTTTTTGTATGATTATACTTTTGTTGGATTGTTTGGAAGATACTGTATATCCTTTTATTTATCTGCTGTATATAACAATGAACCCTCTTGTCCGTGTTATTACCAACATTTCGTTTTTTAATACAAATATGCAAAAATACAATATATAATATGTAAATTTTTTTATTCAGCCGTACTTTACTGCTTCTGTTTACATCTCTTTTGGTGTTACAAACAAAATTATAGCACCTTCTAAATTATTGGTGTTTAAAAGGATTTGTCTCAAAATTACACGTGCGCTGTTGTGTTCTGTGTTTGATGGCTTCAAAAAGAAGCAGTGAGTGCTATATCCTTACATTCACCCCTACAAAACAAATGATACCTTGAATGCATAAACCATTTACAGCTCCATGTTTACACCACTGCCACGGGTAGAGGTTCTAATAGGTCCATGCAATGAGCCTGATAGTTTCACCTTCCTGTTGTAACATTGTTGTTCATGCCATGCACTTTATTGATTTTCTTTGAGATTCCTGAGTAGGCTACATTTGATGGTGGATGTTTTTCTGTGGGCTGACAGGTGAATTGCAGATGTCTAGTCTGATTGTGGCAGAGTGCTGCTACTCAGCGATGAAAGCCTTGCTCTACACTTGCCCTAATGGAGTTTTAAGTACAACCTTTTATGGATGATAATGCAGTGTAATGGTGACAGGTTGGGGAGAACTGACTGGCAGGCGTTCTCCTGTGTGTAGACACCAGTGCAACAGGATTCAGGACTCCACTCTGGGCCTTGTGGTTTACTGTCAGTGTGGTGCTTTTGAAACCTCAATTAGAAAGCATTCATTTTTAATCTCTCCCTTAATTTATTTGTGCACTTATTGTTCTGTGGCACCCTGAGAAAATCTGCTTCTGAACCTAACTGACTCATTGACATGGGTGTCTTGCCAGGAGTGTAGTGTATCTATATTTTATTAGTTAACTAGATGAGAAGCGTTGGCTTTCTAGAGTCGTTAATGATATGTAGTGAGGGGAAACCTTTTGGAGTTTGAGATCCCTTAGGGGGCTGCAGAGACTTATGGGAAGATGACCTGATTTCTAATTTTCTCCTCACTGCCTGGGTTGTTGGCTGGATGCTGTTTTAAAACGAGGCTATCTAAAACAGCTAATATGAAGCCTACTGGAAATGAATGCTGGAATCTGATGTTTATTTGTCAAATCTTTGGATTCTATTCGTGAATCTAAATTTAACGGATTTAGGTGCACCTGAAGGAATTTCAATAAATCTAAGCTACTACAGGTAAGTCAAAAACGCTACTGATACTAAGCCTGTTAGATCGTTTACAACTCAAACGACCTCATCACAGATACATGGCATTATCGACTTTCATTTCATTTTTAAACCGTTCCAGCTGATCCAGAAATACACGAGACTTGCGTTTGTGTAAACCAAAATGCGTGTATAATCACCTGTAATAGGATTTCTGTGGATAACTACTACTACTACCACTACTGGTGTAGTTATTTTTGCTTAATGTGTAGTAGTTTTTTGCTAAATCTATTAAACTTCCTTTGAGCTCCTTTATGAGTGACGCAATTATGTGCGCAGTGAATTTACCGTCGTCAAATCAGATGGTCAGTTATTTTAAGGTTCCAAAAGAAGGTCACTATTCTGACTTGATGAGCTTTTTAAGTCAAGAGATGGAAGGGACATTCTACAGCGCATTGTCCTCCGATTTTGACTATGAATATTAGTTGTCACAACTAGGCTAGTAACACAATAACTGTGTGACATGATGTGATGTAAAGTGTCCCTTTTTGTAGGCGTACATAAAAGTATATTAAAAAAATTACATTTCATTTGGACATTTATTTAATGTAGCCTATAATTATACATTTTTGAAAATATTAAATGCAATGCTTTATTTTCAAAGCATTACATTTGTATTTCAAATGTAGTAGGCCAGCAAAAATTAAACCATTTATTTTGTCTTTATTTTGAAATAGGAAATAAATAATCCAACTGATAATAATTATTTCTGCCCTTACTTACACTTGACAACTGTTTCGTCCCCCTCCTCAGGCAAGCAGCCATGGCTAACCTGCAGCAGGAATACCCCTTGGTGCTTCTGGGAATACTGGAGGAGCTAGCCAACATGCGCCACTGGTTATCCTTCCAGGACCTGTGTCGCATGGTCAGTACACGCTTTGACCTGGAGCACCTCATCGAGCTCAGGAGCCTGCTGTTTGCCGCTGCCTGTCGAGATCCCTGTTTTCCAGCCACTTTGTTCAGAGACCGTGTTTCTACCAGGGACTTGGGGTTATCCCCTATAGGCGTGGCTGCTGACATTGTAACCATCTTCAATCTTATTCAAATGACGGGTGGGGCTGATAGCCAACCAATCAGAACACAGCCAGTCCTACCAGTCGACCAATCCCCAGGGGCTTTTCTGCTTGGCGTCAACCAGCTGAGCTTTGTTGGACGGGAAAGAGCACGCACCCACTCTGACTCTAGTGGCAGGCCTATAGACCAGCACTTACTTTTCCCAAAATCAAATTACTCGGCCCACAAGCGAGGAAGTCTCCCTCCAGATCCTGCCTCACTTATAACCACGCCTCCGGCCCGGGCAAGGGCGGTGTCTTTTGACTGTCCTCACAACGCTACTCTATTCCCTGGCGGTCGGCTCCCTAGCCAGGCCATGCAGAATATTTACCTGCCGTTGGAGACAGACAGTGAGTCTAGTGGAGATTCTGCCCCCATGGAAGTATTTGAAACTGAGACGGGACCATCCGTTGGCCAGAAGAGAAGCATCTTCAAAAAGGATTTCCATAACCAGCCGCCTCTCATACCTCAGGTGACTGTCAGCAGCGAGTCGCCCAGTCCCGGCATAGCGCAGAAATTCTTTGACAATCGCAGCTTTGAGATGCTCACCAACCCTTACCCTTCACCTACAGTAGTCCACCATTCACCAGAGCAGCGGGCCAAACACGAGAGCCTGGACGACTTGCAGGACTCCACCTACTTTGGGCCTGGATCAATCCCGGAATGGTCGCCCCGCCACCTCCAACCTCCCAGGTCAAAGAGGCCTTTCTGGAGCAACAAAAGCCATAGTCTGGAAGATCAGATAGGTCTGTCAAGTGTGGGGATGGTGATGGGGTCTCCAGGTGGCCACCTACCGAGACAGTCATCCCCAGCGATCATTAACCTGGGTGGGTGTCCAGGAGGTGAAAGTGGGGATATTGGATTGCCAGGTGGAGGTGATGGACTCAAAGCTCAGGCCACCCAGACAGACCCCCCAGACCCCAGGCGTCTCCGTAGCTTGGTCCATGCTGACCGCCTCTCCTTCATGGCCTCGCTGGACGACCCCGAGTTTGGCGAGGACGACATCAGTGCAATCTTTCGTTTCCTTGATGACATGAGCATGTGCGGTTCCACTGGGGTCTTACACCCCAGCGATGCATCAGGAACGGTTAACCAAGACAGTCATGAGGCAAGGCGTGGCCGCCTAGGCCAGCTCCAGAGGCTCTTCCACTCCCTGGAAAGCAGCGACGACGGCCTCAAGGCGAGCGTCTGCAAGCTTCTGCTCCGCATGAGCCAGATAGAACGGCAGCTTGAATCTCTCACTGAAGTGAAGTCTGAGATATCCCAGGTGTTGTCTGCGCTGCAACGGCTGGATGAAAAGATCCAGCAACCTGCTGTGGGTGTTGGTAGGGGCACAGGGGGGCGCTGGTTGGAGCCTCTCAGTGCCAGTGTGTCATCCTTTATCAGCCACCCTGTAACCCCCGGTTCTGAGTCGTCAGAGCCTCAACCTCTGTCTTTGTCAGGGGGTCTTTTCCCAGGGACCAGCACTAGTAGCCTGGACTGGAGCCGATGGAACATGGCTGGAGGTCAAACGGAGAGTAGCAAAGATCAAATTGAACCCAAGGTAGCCAAAGAGACCAAGAAGGATGTGTCGTCTCGTCGTGCCTCCAAATCCCAGCCTGAGGAAAAGACTGGATTAGATACAAAACGACCAAGTGTGTCTAACTCTGCAAGGGACTGGTCCGTGTCGTTCTCCAAAAGTAAAGATAAGGCATTGCGTGGCAAAATGGGAGAGGTAAAGTACTTGTTTGATTTCCTTACTAGAATGTATTTGGGAATAGAATTAGTGATTTTGAAATACATACACACACATACATACACACATACATACACACACGTGCGTGCACATGTGTATATGTGAGCAGACATTTGTGATTATGTGGTCAGTTAATGGTAGTTCAGGCTCTTTGAGGTCTTTGGTTAAAACCATTATAAGTATTTACTGTTGGCACAATGGATTAACAATTTACAAGTATGTTGGTGGTGATGCATATTACTTTTTGATGAATTTTAAAACTATTGTTACATTTAAGGACAGATTGTTTGCCCTGCATGCTTTCTAGGGGGATCAGTCAAACAGCACCACTAACCTGCTCTCTCAAAAACCCTCCAACCTGATGGAGCAAGTATTTAACTCGGCCCTGTTCCGACAGAAGGACAGCAGTCTGACTGGTGGGCTGACCTCTGGGAAGATCATGGATCCTAGATTGGCTGAGGGGAGGGGAAGGCCTCTCTGGACTGTAGATGATAGAGAGTTAAAAATTTCCCCCATGAATCTGCAGGTAAGAATGGTGGGACTTTAACCTCAAAAGGACCTCAAAAGGGTGTTCAATTTAAGCCCTTCACTGTGAATCTCTGAATTAAAAACGATGACTGTTATTATGGGCCTCAGTACACTTCTCAATTGGGTTAATACAGATTTCTGCCCCTCACTGTTTATGTTTGAAACATAAATGTCCACAAAGGCTGTAGGGGAGGTAGAGGAGGGTGTGAACCTATGAGAGCTGTAGGGGGAACCACGCAGTGCTATTTATCTATTAATCTTTATTTGACTCTCTTATCATGACCTCACACTTTTCCCTAGGCACAGGAATCCCTGAACCCCAACAACATGGAGTTTTGGATGGAGGACATCTATACTCCGGGCTATGATGCCCTGCTCAGGCGTAAAGAGGCCAACCTTCGACGGGTCAAGGCCTGCAAGCTGGCCACTCTTATCGCCATTGCAGTGACCATCATTCTTGTTATTGTCATTCCAGTTTGCACCATTAGGTCATGAAAAACCTCACTCTACAGTCACATTGTGGCCAATTTTTCTATGCTCTTTTATTATATACTTGCCTTCCAGTTGCATTCGTAAGCCTTTAATTGCTGTACCCAGGGACTTGCACACCATTGCTATGCTCTTAAATGGATGGAAAATAAAAAAAAACATTTCAGGGAAGCGCTAATGATGATCAATTTTGGAAATGTAAGAGTTGGATTGCAGCCAACCTGACCCTGACTTTCCCTCTTACAATTATGATTTCAATAGATTAAAAGTAATATCCCAAATACCAAAGTTCCCCTTCAATGTATTTCACTGATTTTTTATAATTTATGTTGTTTAAAATTTTCAAGAGACCATTAGAGAATGTAAATTAAGGATAGATCATTTAAATGATTTAGATAAATGTGATATAGCTCTTTCTGCTTAGAGAACAAGATTTACACCACGCCAGTGTACATTTAATTTTCTCATTTTGTCATTTTATCTTAATAAATTATAGTACTGTACTGGTAATGGATTATGAAACAACAACAGCCTTAACCACTGCCTGCTTTTTTCTACCCTTCTTAGCTCTTGATTTTAGAAACATGGTTTATTTCACTTTTTTAAATCCTTGTATCACCCTTATGTATTCATAAGGGCATTACATAAGAACTGGTTCTTCACAAACTGAAATGCCCTTCATTTATACACCATGAAGAAGCACGAAACCATGCTTTCTATAATTACATTATTATTTCCCTCTCTTTTTTTAAACTAAACAGCTCTTTGTTGAACCTACAATATTATTTAGATTAAAGTGCAGACAGAGGGCTTTCCTGGTGTCAGATTTCATTAAATGGAGGAAAAAACGATTTAACTTGTTGCTGTTGACAATGTTCTGGCTCTTGCATGAATGAGGTGTCCTTTCCAGGAAGGAGTCTAAGATTTCACATGAATGAAATTAATTAGATACTTAAGCACAAATACACACACATTATCACATACAATAGCCTAAATATATTCACACATTATTTTGATACTGAGCCCCTCAATTGGGGCTTATCTATTGTCTTGTGTTATAGTTGAACTGGTCTTTGTTACTGTACTTTAACATTTTCTGGTTGTATTGTTATTTTAAAATTATTTATTTTTAAATGAAGAAATGTTACACTGTATGTTACACCTGAATTCATCAGGTGTGGTGCATTAGGTTCTACAGATCTCATACGGACAAAAGCATCAAAGTACTTTTTATTTATACAAATGTATAACATCTGTATAAATAAATAAATCTTAAATAAATAAATACATCTTTATTTGCACACAAATATGCACATGATGTACAGTGGGTGTGGCTATTGCAGTGCATACTGTAGATGCATGTCTGCCATGAGGCTGCTTTTGGATCCATTATCGTTCTGATGATGGCATAGGGAAATACTAAGCTTGCAGTCACACAGCACATGTGATGGAGCTTTCTTCTCTGCATTAGGCATGCCTACATTTGTAGCACTTCTGAGATGTGCTTACATTTGGATCTTATTGTATATTTTTATGTATGATTTTTACAACTCACGCACCTATTCATGAGAAAATAATACTAATATCGATAAACACGCTGTCCTAAAGCAACCTTATATATGATGTACAGTACATTGTGAACATGTAAACTATGCTGGTAAATACTGGTTACTTCTGTGCCATTCACGATATTTGAACAAAATATATACATTTGAATTTTGAATTGTGCAGTAAACATGCAGTTGGAAAAAACATGCATTATAATTAAAAAGAACAGCTCTAATGTTTTCCTGATTTCCTTTTAGTGGTGCATTGTGTTGACCAGGCAGACAGAAGGCAGTGTTTGGTGACAAGAAGGATCCTGGTTGGATGGAGGAAATGTACGTAATTAGATGAATAACTTATAAAGACAGAGGACACATATTGACTGACAAGGCTTATTATCTCAAATTAACACTAATGGACCCACAGCATGGAGAGGAATGTAAATACACAGGCACCCGCAAGGCCCCCGCAGGAGGAGAATGTGTTGTTTCCGACTGCCTTGAGCCTGTGGCCATTTAGAAATTAGGGATTTAAATGCTTACATTGAATTATTAAACAATATATGAATCATACGGCAATTTAAGAAGTAGCAGTTGCAGTAAGTGTGTCTTTGTGTTGTGTATGTACAGTATTTGTGTGGGATTCCCCAAGATTTTGCCACACATTATGCAAACACAATTTTATTATATATCTATATATCTATATATATCTATTTATAGATATATAATACAGATAATATGGGGAAAATTAAAATATTGATCATACAGTAGAAGCAATGAAGGTGGGTGTAGTTCCAACTCCAGGTATGTGGGGGCGACAGACTTCCCTCTACCAGATGCCAAAGAAGAAAGGCGCTGTTTTTGAACTTTGAAGCAGAAGTTACAGAAAATCTTTTGACAGGCGGTAGTGGCTGCATGGGTTACTAAAGCTGGTAACAGGGGAATTGGAATACCTAAGGTTTGTTAACATCGGATGCCTGCTCGGTTACATGTAGCATTGTTACAATACGTGTATTTCACAGGTATTAATTGTTTTCCCGTTTGTCATAACGTTACTTTACTAGGGTTAGCTAATGTAGCATGGTGTTAGCTGCTCTCGTTCATCTCCATAAAGGTGTAGAACAGAACATAACATTAATTGATAGGCATTTCGTATCACATGGATATAGATTAATACATGTTATTTACCAGTTACATAATGAAGATGCCAACACTTTTCTATAAAATAATTGAGCAGCACTGATTTACAATTGAAATGGAGTCCGTTTTATTTCCAACATTATCCCTTAACACACTTCACTTACTGTATTCTATTTTATAGACACGATGGAGTCATCTGTGCCGAACCTGCACAACCAGTTCCAGAGTCTGCGCGCCCATGTGGACGTCCTGAATGAAGGCATTGAACCGCGTACGTTTACCTAACCTCCTTTGGAATGTGTGGCTTCACTTCTTACTGCGATACATTTTTTCTTAGCCGTTTCCTGGCATTTCCTGGTTTTTGTTAAACTGCTTATCCTGTCATGGCTAGGCATAGATTTTTAATAAGGTCGAGGTTTATTGAGATCAAGGTTGGGATCAAATACAATTTAGGTTAGGCAGTCAGACGGCAGCTAAGATTGTAAGCCCAAAAGAAAAGACAAATTAGTTATTTGCATGGCATTCCAGTAGCACAAATATGAGCACATTTTCCTATCGCATCTAATTTAGGATGAGTGCCAGACAAATGTGGAACCTCCATGTTAATCCCAACTAGGGAAATGGCCAGTGCAGTCGAAATTTCCATTTTAACTAATCCTGATAATGACCCACATTTCCATTTCAAATAACAGAGGATCGCTATTGTTCATCTATTTACTTTAGATTACACAGTCTTTCTTTTTGGCCTCTATCTGAAGGTAAGATTTTAATGCTGCTGCCACAGTACTGAAATGCTAATTGATTTTGGGAGAATACACATTACAAAGGCACCTCCCTGGACCACAAAGCCGTACATAGGGTGGTTAAAGAAGCCCACAATACATCACAATGCAAGTGAGCTACCTGCTGTGCTAGATATTTACACCAGGAGATTGCAGTAGAAGGCCCATAAAACCACTAGTAACTCTGGTACTCCAACTGTCTGGCTAAACATACCAGAGTTTAGGACCAACACTTTCTCAGAGACATTTCTCCAGCCAGTGCTAGAATGGTAAAGACATTCGCGTCTTCATATTCCAGCCTGGGTTGTGTGCCAGTTGTGAGAGGGTAAAGATAAGGCTTCGAAATAGCAATATGCACATGGTAGACTCCGTGCCTGCGTGTTATGTGTACACATTTATTATATTGCAATAATATTCCTCATCATAATATAACCTCATCAATGTCATATGTTGTACAACACACCCACAATTCTAGACAATACTTGTATACAAACTCGCCCTCGTCTTTTCACACTTCTCATGACATTTATCTTGTGGACTATATTTCTGTAACTCTTTTGATCTTAACAATAGCATTGGAAGTACCCATGCAGGGTACAGCTGCTTGGCAGGTAGCAGCTTCTACAGTGTTGAAAAATAATCTGACGAGGAATCCTCCACTTGCTCTTTGTCTAATGCAGAGTTCATCCAGATGGCGATGAACTTCGAGGAGTGCCGTAAGAAGTGGCTGCAGATGGATGAAGAGCTGGGCTCCTGTAAGGAGGTGCTAGCTAAGGCCCAGACAGAGAAAGGGTCCCTGGAAGTCAAGCTGAAGCACGCTCGCAACCAGGTGGAAGTTGAAATTCGACGACGGCAAAAGACTGAGGCGGAATATGAGAAGCTGGTTTGTTGCATTGCATACTACTTCGGTACTACTATTACATACTACTATCACTTAACAGTAATGCAGCTTAAT
Source organism: Percopsis transmontana (assembly GCA_025447815.1). NCBI lineage: Eukaryota > Metazoa > Chordata > Actinopteri > Percopsiformes > Percopsidae > Percopsis > Percopsis transmontana. Next base: position 33,571 of record JAOEHI010000875.1, read on the forward strand.
CTGGTGAATAGTTAAGGTGCTTGGTAATGATTAAATGTAAGCAGTCAAAAGGTCAATAGGCTGTGAGTTTGTTGATGGTTAGTCATACAGTATGTGCTGTGGCCTGTACTGCGCATTGTTGTGGCTTTGACGACTTCCACTTGTTGGCCTTTGGCCGCAGGAACGGCAGCTACAGCTGATCCGGGAGCTGCTGATCTCCGAGAACAACAGCAGCAGTGTCCACCTGAGTGAGGAGCAGCGCTCGGCTCTGGCCTTCCTCAGTGCCCACTCCCAGGCAGCACAGGCTGCCAAGGGCACCCTGAATTCAAGCCACAGGTCAGAACCTCCTCATGCAATGTTGGGACAGTTTACAGGGAAACCTATGTTTGTTTTGACCCATCACAAGTATGAAGACTAAAACCTAACATGGTACTGTAGATAGTTCTTTATCAGTGGGGGACTTCTTTAATCACATGGAGTCCTGTTTTAGAGTGTTTTTGTTAACAGTTTAGATTCCATTGTGCTTGTCTGTAGACAATATTGCAGTTAGCCCGTGGCCTCAACAATTTCCCCCCCCCCAAATGTTCCAGAGCTGAGTGAGTGAATCGGTAGGGGGCTGTTGTAGCCTCCATGTACCATGTCATGTCTCAGACTGGCTCTAGGTTTTTAAAAAGTACTCGACTAGAGTACTCCCACATGGTACGTAGCTCTAGTACAAAGCTAGAATGTCATAGCACTAGCTGGTATAATATGATCATGCTATCCTGAGAAATGGCTCAATAAACATTTTTAAATCGTTGTTTTTAACTCCACCACCAGAATTCATATAGGTGTACATTTGGTTTGCTAGCACGCAAATCTAGATACGGCTGTAGTGGAAATGTATTCAAACCCTTGTAAGAATATGCATATTATAGCTAGTTAGAATGATGTAAAAGTTGAAATATATACTTGCATATTGATCCGGGTCCAGAATAGATGGGACTGTGCCATGCTTGAATTATAATTTATTTGTAAATCCCATTTGATTCAGGTTCAGTACTGTATATCATCAGTGAAATGAATCGCACTACAAATTTATGACCTTGAATTTGCTGCTAAGGAAAGATAGCCATGCCTATTTTCAGTTGGCAGGCAATTTAAAGTAACATTTTTTTCATTACAGTTGGCAACTGCACACAGATAATTTTTTCTTTCTCTATTTTACTAATTTTACTCGTTTTCAACTTCTACGTCCGCCGCTATGCAAGGTGTTGGCTCCCCCGTAGAACCTGTTTAGGGGAGGGGATAAACTCGTTTAAAATGTGGTTTAAGAAATGTTACGAAACAGTTCTGCGGAAGTAAATTGCATCTTGCAAACCATTTGATTTAGGAGGAAATATCGTAAATGTAAAACCATCACAGAATGTCATTTTCAACACTTCATAGTATTTGATGAGCTAAGTCACTGTACAATGCAAAATCCAAATAATGTTGATTTTGACTGCAGGACCCCTTTAATACATAACTTTAATTTTGCAGGTTAACCACCATTGATGAATCGGCCTCCTTGCTGTCAGACATTAGCTATGACCAAACAGATGACTCTGTGGTATGTTGACCGTTATGTTTACCGTTCTTGTGCCCTAGAGTTTCTGCATCGTATTCCATTGACTTTTAAAGATGCATTATGAAATGTGTATCAACTTTTTATACATTCATTATTGCTTTTGATGATTTTGGAATTTTCTTTTTCTGAATATGTTCATCTCCAGGCTTTGCAAACATTGCAAATGTAATGAATAACATGGACTCGGTTGTCTTTTTCTTAAAGGTAATGAAATAAAATAAAAATCATTACATTGTATTCATGTTTTAGTCTTCTGTCTCCTCTTAGGTCTGGGACTCGTCTGCAGTGAGGACACTTAGACTGCGGAAACGCCAAAAGAGAGTAAGCACTCTCTAATTTTAAGTCTCCAACTACTAATATTTCCATAATTGATTAATGTGTAGATTATTTTTTTAAATGATTCTATCCGATTAATTTACACTATAAAATGTCAGTGTAATGAGGTACAAAATAATGGGATGATGGCAATTTTCTTTTGATCAATTAATCGATTATTTAATCAATTGTTTCATTCTAACTTTATTAAATGTTTTGATATAATGCCTATTAAGGTGACTTCGTACCATAATCTATTACGGTTAGCCACATCACGGTTATGATAAATGTACTATGAACACACATGAGAAGTTTGCTAGTCACTGATTCATGTTTAACATTCCCTTGTCAACCACAGCGTTCCTCCAGGAAACTGTCTGAGGTTCCTCCGCGGGCTGTGAAGAAACCACGCTCTACTGGGCGACCATCAGAGAGGGTAATGCTGACCTCTAATGCCACAGTGTGTAACACCACGCACCATTTTTATCTGCACCTGCAAAATGTACTGTGGTCTTAATCTCATATATATCTCTTATTGTGAGACCACCCCCAATAGAATAGCTAGAACCAGCACAGAGAGATGCTGGTTTTCCTGATCTTGTCTGTTGATATGATTTTTAGCTGAATGAGTCTGTGGTGGCCAAAACCACCATCACTGTCTCTGCCAATGGTGGTCCTGTTGAGGCCGTCTCCACCATTGAAACGGTGCCTTACTGGACACGCAGCAGGAGGAGGACTGGTAAGAAAAACACTGTTGTGAAATAACACAATAAACCACAGTATAACTGCTTCGCTAATTGTAGAAATTCCTTTTTAATGCGCTCCTTTTTAACATTTTAAGTGTGACTGTGTATGTTTCCAGCGGCCTGGGCTGATACCACCACTACAGACCAGTCTGAGACCACCAGTGAGGCTCCCAGTACATCAGCCACAGATGTCCCGCACCCCAAAACCCCTCGAGCCAACGGCGGAGGGAAAAAACACCAGTTCATTCCTAAAACGGTAGGACTACCTACAGTATCTTAACATTGGCTTCAAGGTTGTGCTAGAGGCAGTGATAGGCGTCCCATTTATTAGCAGGCGATTAGACCACCTTCAACCAGTCAAACATTGTTAGGAATAGTGAACACTGGCCCATATGGCTGTTATCATCAGCTGAACTACTTAACCTTTGTTTGAATGGTCATGAACATGTGTTCATTCAGTGTATACAGAAAGAGATCAGGTTTGTTCTGCTCTCATTCTAATTGTGCTATACATTACCAGTCTCTAAAGTATTTTCTTTATGGAGGGGGGGGGGGGACACTGATTTTGGTCAATAATTAATATGGTAACTGAGATTAATACAAACTGTAAAAAAAACAGACCTTAAATATTTCAAGATCCAAATGTCTTCATATTCTCCACCACGCAGGTTATCAGGTCGGAGGTCTGTGTGCCTTGTGGAAGGAGAACCAAGTTTGGGAAGATGTACCTCCGGTGCCAGGACTGCAGAGTGGTGACCCATCCAGAGTGTCGAGACCGCTGCCCCCTGTCCTGTCAGCCCACTGTTGTTGGCACCCCCACCAGGAACACAGAGGTATTGCACCGCATTCACATGGCACAACATAAAAAAATGTTTTTTTTTATCTGAATTCATTAGATTGATTTTGTTTGTAGATGACGCTGGCGGATTTGGCACCATCCACCTCCCCCATGATTCCAGCCTTAGTCATCTACTGCATCAAAGAGATTGAACGCAGGGGATTACATGAGGTAATGACGTCTTTTTATGATAGCTATATTTCCATTATTCCGCAATGTGCATTGTGTAATGCATCCATAATCTGTTATTATCTTGTGTGTAAATGACCAGTAGTCAGCCCAACCCCAAGTCTGTTTTGTCCATGCTGTAGGTGGGTCTGTACCGGGTCTCTGGCGCCGAGCGTCAGGTCAAAGATCTGAAGGAGAGGCTGCAGAAAGGGAAGACCCTGCCTGCCCTCAGCAAGGTGGAGGATATCAACGTCATTACAGGCGTCCTCAAAGACTTCCTCAGGAACCTCCATGAACCCCTGCTCACCTTCCACCTCAACAAAGCCTTAATGGCGGCTGCAGGTGGGCTCCAGAGAGAGGGGGGGTTGGATTTATTATGGTGATGACTGTTTTATATGTGTGAGCCTTTTTAAAACGGTGCTAGCATGTGTAACTCATAATTGGCTTTCATATGCTCTCAGAAATCCAGGATGAGGACAACAGCCTTGCCATGTTGTACCAGGCTGTCGGTGAGCTACCTCAACCCAACCGAGATACTCTGGCCTGCCTCATGATCCATCTGCAGAAGTAAGGGCTTCAATTCACCGGCACGCTAAAGACGCTTTGCATTCCATCATCTTTTTTCCACACGCCCACTTTTATTGACTTCCGCTGTCTAACACAACTGGCGTACCTACAAGTGGAGCGTAGAGGAGTTGGGAACGTTTGCCTCCTACTTTACTGACCTGTAATAAAAGAGCAGGTTTGACTCTTAACATGAACCCTTTGCTCTGTGTGCTCCCCAGGGTGTCCCAGTGTGTGGACACCAAGATGGATGTGCACAACCTGGCCAGAGTGTTTGGCCCCACCCTAGTGGGCCACGCGGTGGCTGACCCAGACCCCATGACCATCTTGCAGGACACAAACAGACAGCCACGGGTAGGGCTCGTTGCCTGCACTTGAAAAAAATGTCTCTCCTGACTTTGCTCAAGAAAAAAAACCCTGGCGTGTTATATTGTTGGTGGTGTTTCTAGGTGATTGAGCGCTTGCTGAGTATCCCAGCAGGCTACTGGAGCCAGTATGCCTATCCAGACATGATGGACATGGACCATACTGAGCACATGAACACTCCAAACCATGAAGGTACATCAGTGTGGTGTTCAAACGGCACAAGTCCCTCTGTATATACTGTAGGGGGAAAAGGCAACGCTGCTGTTATTTTTGAGAAGTGCTCAAAAGACCTTGCTTTATTATGTAATATACTTAATAACATAGCTTTTGATACATACAGCCATGGAAAAAATTACTGCACTGCACATGTTTTAAAATAAAATAATATAAATACATTAAATATAAATAAAATTGTGTGTGTGTGTGTGTGTGTGTGTGTATATCTTTTTAAAGAAATATGCAGCGGTCTCAATCTTTTCCATGGCTGTATGCATTGCTCTTAGAGTGTTCCACATTTTTATTATATTACAACCGTATATTACAGTCATTTAAATTGACTTAATTAGGAATTGCCAGGATTTGTAGGTAAATAACCTACATATATATTTTTTTAATATTTCCAGTATTAGTTTAATGTGATCTGAGGCCCGCATGTGTACAACTGATAGTCTGTCTGTTGTCCAGTGAGCATCCTGGGACCAGTGACGACCCCAGAGCACCAGGCCATGACCAAAACACCCTCCTCCAGCTCCCTGTCCCAGCGCATGAAGCAGACACTGTCCAGCACCTCCTTGTAAGCACACACACCTGTATGTGTGTGTACGTTAACTGATTGATGCACACATAATTACCTTTTTTGTATCTCTATAACTGGTTCTCAAACTGTGGGCCAAGACCACCTGAAATGATCTTATATTTTTACTTACTTACTAATACAGCATTAATAATTAGTATTGTTAAGTATAAGTATTGTTGTTAAGTATAAGTATTGTTATGAATTGCAATAATTAAGTATTTGTTGTTTTATTTGTAATAAAATGTGCAAATATTTTTCAGTGCAGTTTATGGTTTGGAGTGGAATTTATATTTTTATGTTGTGCTTAAAAAGGTATCGTGAAAAACATTATGGGGGTCAGGGTCCCCTTTTTAGAAGCACTCCTCTAGAACACAAACCTTTTTATATGCTGACATACTTATATTTCCTTTTGTTATCCCCTCTAGATTTGGGAGCAGGAGTAAACCTTCAACTACCTCCAATCGTCAGGTAAACTTCTTTGCTTCTCCACAGCTGAGGTAAAATGGGAACACTCACCAAAGAGCTGCTGCCACGACCTAATACTGTTTTATTTACATAACGTGGGAAACAGCTGTGCAATTCTAGCAAAACTTTTACCACTGATTTTTATATTTTAATGATAGTCTATAACCACATTTTCCTACTAAAATATTTTGTATGTGTGCACAACTGATGTTTTTTTTTTAACCTTTTGATTACTAACTTTAAATTGACCGAAACTGGTGTTATCTCTGTGATGTGTTTTTTATTTTTTATTTTTTAAAATCTTTTAACCTGTGGTTATAACCACAATGGCCAGGAAAATTTAGAACATTGAAAGTTGACGATGAACAAAAGAATTTGTGCCATGTGATCATTGAGAAGATGGTATATAAATATATATTTGTTTCCATGCTTTTAATGTATTACTCTACTGTATATTTATCTTCCTTGCTACTAAAATTGTATGTGTCTTTTATAATGGCAGAAAAGATATACAGACCATGCCAGATCTTGTATTTTTTTTTTGGTAATGTAATGATTGAATGGGAATAACTTGCATTTTGCACTCTGTGGATCAATCCACATAAATGTATTTTCTGCCTTTAGAAAAGCCACAGGAGGTTGCTGTTGCACCATTTATCACTGTGGCCTCTGAAGGTTCTTTCTGTGAATGTCAGTATATGAATTAATTTACATCATTTCCACTTAGTGTATAAAGTGTTGTTGTTTTATCTTTGGAAAGCCCAGTAAACATGTTCCAATTGTGTCTCAAAGCCAACCAGAGATGTAACATCAACTTATTAATTGGTATTGTTCTGATTGTTTTATTTTTTATTTTTTATGGACCCGCTGAGTATTTGAGTCTTTATTCTGCGGTGATGAAATCCAGACTGCTATTGAAATTGCCTTCCTCCACTAAAATCATGTTATCTGATACTTTTACAGTCACTTTCCAAGTGTTGGCGATGTCATTTAAGTTTATCTTGTATTTGGTAAAATCACACTTGACAAGTATTCATATATTACTATAATACCATATAGCTCTGTAAAACCATGTTTGACTAATGTAGGGCTCTTGATCATGTGGACTGAATTGAGATGCATTCTGCAGCTTAAGCTGAAGTAATATGGCACAAAAGGCCACGTCTGGGCTAAAAATAAAGCCTCAAAAAGCTTGTGCTTTTGTCTCCTTGCTTGTTCATGTGTGAGGATGGGCATGTGGGGTATGGACCCCTGCTGTAATTGTGCAGATCTGTGAAGTGTACATGCAGTGCATGGGTTTTGTCACCACTAATTCTGGACGAGCATTAGTGTTACCCTATTAACTGTGAATTTAATACATGTGATGAATTCTGTATTCATGCAAACCAAAGCCTAATTCATGTTCAACATGCTGCAGGTTCATCTTTCTGGTGCAAATTGAATGTTGGCCATTGTTATTCAAGATATGAAAGGCGCGAGCGCACAGCAAGATATCCAGGAGAGGCATGACCTTAAATGCTAATGCCATTTGGCTCATTGTTCTAATAGTCATTATGGTGATCTCCATAATCTATTGGGCTGAGCTGATGAGGTCCAACAATGTTAAGAATTAAAGAAGGCATCATTTATATATCTGCTAGTTGTTCCATTACCAGTGGTCATGAAAGCGCTACACCAGACTGAACCTTCTACATATAGTGTTTCAACATTACAAAAGGCTGGTTAGAGAAAAGACAATACGGTATCTGTGTTTTCCCAAATAAGTATGGTATGTTCGGTATTATTTCTCCCCCAATAGTCAAATCAACATTAGTAGGTCATTAGCCCGGAATAAGGTCTCCTGCGCGTCGCTCTGCTCTCTCCCCGAGGGATCCTCTGTTTATTTAGACTGTATGGCGGTGTAGCATACGCTGCGGCTGTAGACATCAAACAGCTGGCTGTGGATAACTGGAGCTCTGTATTCCACATTGCCCCAGTGTGCTGTGATGGAGCACTGCTGTGCTGAGGGACTACAAGATTCAAATGAGTAACTGGTCCAATTAAGAGCTTTTAAATAAATTACAATGCAAGCTCGTAAACACTAAACAACACTATTTAATTCCTCTATTTATACAGTGAACTCTAGGTGGTATTGCAAAGTGCAAGGGAAGGAAAATGCGTATGGAAGTTTTTATATGTTGCTTGACTATTTCTTATAAAGCAGCCTTTATTGATAATGATTGTATTGTTTGTCTGGAGACTGGAGCCTTGCTTAGGTTCAGATCAATACTGTCAACCCCTGACCAGTGTCAAGCTGATAAATGAATCCCACGTCAGCCAATTACACCAAACTGATCATTTATCAGCATACGTTAGCATGTTTTCCCTGTATTTAGATGGGTTTTCTACTTTAGTTATCTCTTATGTTCAATAACATACAGGCTAATGGAGACTAAATTGCCCAGGTGTGTAGGGGGGATGGGTATTTTTTCTGCACAATGTAATAAGCTGTTTAAGTTTAGCAACAGGATACATAAACCTGAAGAGATCAGATGTGTCTGTCTTTAAAGAGCCTTTGTTTCGGGGGGGGGGGGGGGGGGGCGCCGCCCCCGCCCGCCCCGCGCGCGGCCCCCACGGAAGCGAGCGAGGGGTTGGCGGGAGGG
>JAOEHI010000876.1:0-13244 GCA_025447815.1 Percopsis transmontana
CCCCCCCCCCCCCCCCCCCCCCCCCCCCCCCCCCCCCCCCCCCCCCCCCCCCCCCCCCCCCCCCCCCCCCCGTGACGCTGTGTACTTGACAAGCTTGTTATTTCCGCGGGTAGAAGGGGAGTATGGGTATAGCAGTCGGCGCAGAGAAGAAGTATTTTTCTCCTCTTGCCTTCGTCTTCCCCGTCATCGTCAAGACACAACCAAGTGCCAAGAGCCTGTCGGCGACGATGAAGAGCGCAGCACCACAGCTGGGTTGTGCTCCGCCACGTCGCGTGCTTCAAAGGCGGCGTAACCCCCCCGCCCCTTTCCTCCCTCGGGTCAGGATGTTGTTGTTGTCGTCCTCCCACTTCAAGGTTTGACGTAGTCGTCTCGCTCGCGGCCGTGTCGCGCTCATGTTGCCTTCGAGCTTGATGGGGGCTGTACCCCAGCATGGCACAGACACAGGCGCGCAGGTACACTGTGCGATAGACATGGAAAACACTGCGTGTTTAAAGACCCTGTCCCTTTAATGTGGCTGTTCAGAACTCTTCTCAGGACTGCGTGGGCGTGCGCCGAGTACATTTGATTGGCATCTCCCTGAATGCCCCTGTGTTGGTTCTGTCGCACCTGTTAGGGCGGGACAACTGACACCTTGTTTACGATTGGTTCCTCTGAGTACAAGTCGTTTGTACTCAGAGCTCCGCCCCACTCGACCCTGACAAGAGTCTAATCAGACAAAATAACACCTTAGTGAGCGGACAGAGACGATAGGCTTCCTCTGTCGACACTGTCATGACTCGGTGCGCGGGGATGTGTAATTAAACGGGTTAATGCGGCACGGCGTTTGACACGGGGACCGGGGATACTGCCTCCTCCTTATGAACGTTTCCCTCCATTATAGTTAATGGTGGAAGTCAATGAGTGGGTGAGGCTGGGGCATATTATTAGCGTAATGATGCGCACACGGCCACACCTGCTACTTCACAGTGAGCGCCTACATGCTCTAACAGACAAGAGAGGAAGTGTGTGTGTGTGTGTGTGTGTGTGTGCGGGGGGGCTCTATTGGGAGAGCTGGGGTACAGAGAGCTTCCACTGAACCAAAGAAGCTTCCCAAAGGTTAGCGAATCCGCAGAACCCACTGATGTTTCCTCGTGGGACACAATCACACACACACACACACACACACACACACACACGCCCACGCATTCTCTCTATCTCCCTTTAAATAACTCCAACACATTAGCCAATAAATCCTTCTCCAAGATGCCATACTGTTACCATGCCGACATCATGTTAGCCTGTATTAGCTGGATGACGAACAGGCCCTGGAGCTGCTAAGAAAGAGAAGAACATGCTAATACCATTTCTACCACATATTAGCTGAGTCTGATTCTTTGGAATATCGTCTGCAGCTATTAATATGTAGCCAGTGAGTGTCAAACAGAGTAAAAAACATGTTTAAAGTAAATACAGCCAATGTAGCATTGTGTGGGGATCGTGGCATTTACACTATTGCTGACATTAGTCTTTACTTATTTGACATACACTTCCTCAAAAACAGTCCAACCTACCAAATAAAACGTTTTCATTCCATTCCAACAACTTTCTCCAGTACCTTGCACCGTTTTTATTGGACAGCTTTTAGACAACCTTTATGGAATTTATTTGTGTATATATATATCACTGAGGTGACAATGGTTTTGGTTTGGTTGGAGCCAAACGAAGCCCAAGTCTAAATCAAATCAAAAGGACATTAGGGAGGTTATAGAGCATGGCTTCGGTAGTCCAGAGCTGGATTACGGGGCTGCTCATCCATCAGCGTCGAGCGGACGCTCCGTGACCTACTGGTGTAATAGCAGTACTACTGCCAGTCAGTGAGAGACAGAGCACTCAGCGCTGGCCTTTTGGACTGGTCCATTTTGTCCCACAGCCGCAGTGACCCTGAAACAGCATCCGCTGGCCTCACACTCTACTGCACAAACAGGTCAGCGTGCACACACACAGATATATACGTACACACATATGCACACCCCTACCCCCCCCCCCGATACACACACACACACACACACACTCAAATCAATGGTTCAGATGTGTTCAGTGCGTGTGAGCCAAGGTTATTATCATTAACGAAAACTAACAAAATAAACGAAAACTGTGTGTGAAAAAACATTTTTGTTAACTGAAACAAAACGAGGCTTTACAAAAAAGTGATAACTAACTGAAACAGTATTTTACTGTATTGTATTATAGAGAAAATGTCTTTCGTTTTTATTATTTGATACTTATATTTGATACATATATTTTATTTTATTTTATTTATTTGAGACATAAGCCTAATATTTTGGGATTTCCTGATCTTTTTGAATTTGCCCCTGAGAAATACCCCATATTACAAAAAAAAGACACAAACTAAAACTGAAACTAATAAAAACTAAAACTAAGCATTTACAAAAAATGTATACTTAACTAAACTAACAAACCCGCTTTAAAAACTAATTAAAACTCAACTGAAATTGAAAACAAAAAGTCAAAACGAAATAAAAAAATGAATAAATAATTAAAACTATAATAACCTTTGTGTGAGCGATAGAGAGCGATCTTCTAGCAATAGCTAGCTGTCCCTGTCGCATCACCTCTCTTGAGAACTATTTCATACCGTCACTCCTTGCTTTTGTGTAAAAAAACAAATAAACAAATAAATCCCTCAAAAAACCCATTCCATTCACAGAAAACAAAAATACCACAATTAATGACCTGTCAAACTAAGGTAAGCTAGGACAAGACAAGTTAAGCTAAGAAAAGCCTTTTCCAAATCCAGCGGTTATTGACTGGCAGGACTTTAGGCAGCTAAACTGCTTTGTCATCAGTGCTCTCTGTAAATCAGCCAATGGGTGGATACGGGCCAGTGCCAATGACACACTTTTCCCCTGGGCCCCAAGGTGTCCTGCCCCTAGCATAACACAGATGATGTCTGCCCCGGCCCCCGGCCCTCGGCCCCCGGCAATAAATCGATCCTGTCGCACAGGACAAGCCAACATTATTTACCACTTGTTTTAAAGCAAAAAGCTCTTATGTCAGTTTCTTGGAAGCTGCAGGCCTACATGCTTGGTAGGAGAAAAGCACCATTGATTCATGTGTTGCTGAGGTACACGCTATGCCTTGTATAGGTTTTAGCATTCAGAGACAACCAAATACACACCTTCATTTTACGTAAATAAACACTGACAACTTAACTGTATAGAGGAATGGACCCAAATGCACGTCACATAGGCAAATATGTAGCACCATGAGGAATCTTTATTTGCGAGACAACAGGAGAAACAGGAAACAGGATTGCAGGGAACAGCCAAATACAGAGTCCCCAAAAACAAAGAACAGAGACTGAACTGAAGAACCATGAGGGTTATAAAGCAGGGTTTAATTACACATGCAGAGACACAGGTGAAAAACCATCACATCAACACAGACAATGAACTGGGTAAATGAGGTGAACAGAAATAGGAGGGACAAATGACACAATTACCCAAGAACCAGGAAGTGACACAAGAGGCAGGAACAGTAGAGAGGGTGTTTCTCAAAGTCAAGGATGCTTCCTTGGTAGGACGGGTCTTTCCAAGTCGGGTCCTTCAGAGACTAGGCAAGACTCCTTCCTAGCATTCGGAGAACACATAATAACAGTCTGGCGAGTGAGCAGGTGTCATTGAAAAGGTCCCGACTTCAATTCCTCTCGTACGTGTGCATAGGTTTGTGGGTTGTTTTAGAACGCCCAGGATACACACATGCATCCTTGATCATTCTCTGATAGGGAGGACTCAGTCCTTGGTGGAATTCAAAGGACCCTATACATCAGTCCTTCATTCGATGACGTAGCATCCTTGAAATAGCAGCAGTTAAGGATCCTTACTTGACTTTGACAAACACCCAAAGACACACAGAACAGAGACGGAGACGGAAACAAGGTACATGAATACAAAATAAGATAAAAAAAAAAGGAACAAACAAACACCAAATCGTGACATCAACCTTCATGGTCAGAACAAAATGTTATATTTATGTTCATTTAAAAGAGTTACTCATTTATTAAAACAGGTTTCCATCATTATTTTCCCTTCTGTAGCTGAAATATCTCGTCTACTGGGTTTACAATAATAAATAACTAAAAAAAAACATAACGTATACTGTATGTTAGTGATGCGGTCAGGGACAGACCAGCCAATATCTGTATCAGATAAAAACTATCTTCCAAGGCCAGAAATATTGTTTCATAATACTGTCACGTGGCACATGCAGAGGTGTGCTTACCAAGAAACTCCAGCCAGTACCTCAATCTCCATTAGATCAGTAAGAGTCCTACGGTATGAATGGAGACCTCTTTGCTCTTTGTGTCTCAGATGCAAATCAATTAAAGCTCAATACCTGAGCCGCTTCTCTGACCACCGGCAGCAAGGATCTGCCGATCTGACCCCAACTAAGCAAACTCTTAACCACCGTTATTATTGAAAATGATTGCAGCAGCGATTCTCTCTCAAAGTCTTTCCTTGTCGATTGGTTTTCTTCTTTTCCGCATCATGTACACACACACTGTGTATGTGTGAGCGCGTGTACGCTCTGTGTTTCCTTCGGCGTCCCAGAGACGAGTGAGTGTGTGTTGCCTGTGACATTATACACACACACACACACACACACACACACACACACACACACACACACACACTTTGGAAATGGGACCATCATCGTTATCATCATCATCATCATCATGTAATATTATTATCTTTAAGCTCCTGCCCAGCACACTTAAAACCTGTGTGTGGTGTCATGGAAACAGGCAATCCTGGGTTAAAACGCCATGGGAGAGGTCAGTTGGGTCAGTTGACCATTGGTCATATAAAAATACAATAAACTAGGTTACTTTTTCGAGATTGGTGTGTGTGTGTGTTGCGCTCCACATAGGGCGTGACGTGTGACGAGGCAGGCTTTGAGAGAAAGGCTAGAGAAACTCTAGGGTAAAGCTAGGATTAGAACTGTTCTTATAACAATTGGATACATACAGTACCTTACCTTAATGTCACTTAGCATGCTAGCTATCCACATTGATTAAGGGTAAAGGCTTCATATCTCCTATGAACAACACTAGAACACAACACAGACGTTATTATATAGAAGTATTAGATATATTAGACATTATATATAGACCGTTATTGACAAAATGTCAATAGAGATGGCAGATTCAAGTCTTTTTAAAAATAGAAATCATTCATGAAAGGATTAGTTCAAAAAACTTGTTCACTAAGTCGTTAATTGAAGTTTTCGGTTTCCCAAAACGTCACTCACGACCAAGATGCCAAGTTCTGATTCAATTAATGAGTCACTCGTTCATTGAACGATACATACATTCTTCCTCGACTCAAGTGAATCTGTCAGGTCTCCCAACCAATGACATGGCCCTAAATATGCCCACAGCCCGCCTCCAAAAGGATATTTGCTCATGCTAGAAACAGAAACAGTCTTTTAAAGTGAGGAAAGCCATAGCAAACTTAATGCAGTCAAACAAGCGAGAGATATTTTAAATAATGAATCAGTGCTCATGCACGTTGAACGAATCAAATAATTCACTTAAAAGATTTGTTCCCTTTGAACGAATCGTTCACGACCGAAACATCTCCATGTGGAATAGACTGTCCATAGGTCAAGTGGATCTGCCTGAGTGCATTGCACCCAAAATTCCACTTACCCATTCCACTTACTGCCTGAACACACACACACACACACACACACACACACACACACACACACACACGTCTCCAAGGGCACTTTCAAAGTTTAGTGCTTGATCAGCCACACAATTACAATGAGTGCATGCTGGTGGCATGCAGTGTTGCCTATGGAACTGCAAATGACAGATGGCTAAGATGTGGTCATGGCCATGAATCAATCCAACAACCACATCCGACAACAAAACCACACGCACAATATCTTCTTTCAAGTAAAGAAAAAAAAAGCTAAACATTTGGGGAATTGTCGGAGGGATTACCAAGAGGCATAAAACGCTCCAAAATGCGAATATTAAAAGTGCAGTGTCAAGGGATGAGTGAAATAAACTCCTTGTAAAGCCGCTGCTTATCATCCATAAAACATGAGCTAACCGGGGGGTAAAGAGAGAGAGAGAGAGAGAGAGAGAGAGAGAGAGAGAGAGAGAGAGAGAGAGAGAGAGAGAGAGAGAGAGAGAGAATGTGAAATAGAAGGAGGGAGAGAGGGAGAGAGTAGAAGGCGGTTATAAAGCAGTTCGAACTGGGTTTGTATCAAGCATCAATTTAACATTCCTCGTTACAGAATCAGTTGGTTTAAAGGTGTCAGAGCACATTCTTGTCCCTGATTGGTTAAAACTGACAGTGAGCCTGCTTATTGCACATTTCTTCTTCTAATTTCTTTCTACATCTTTTATTGAGCACAAGATAAGTGGTTCAGTAGAGCAAATGTGTGTACTTGTGTACTACATTTTGTGTGTATTTTCAAACAGCAACTAGGCTATAAAAGAATCTTTGATAGCCAATGGAGAATCCTCAAATTCTTTGTGAGTTGGCCGGGCATGATCAGTCAAATGGACAAATGGGATTTTATGGAGGGAAATTTCAATGGAAGACAATATGAATGACAGTTCACTGCCAAATGCTGACAAAGTGTGAAAACCACACCATTACAGACCGCAGTCTGCTGTCCCTTGGAGAGATTCATGAAGAAGATAGGATATGAAGTCTTGTAACATCACTGCTTATGCTAAAAATCATAACAAAACTTAACATAACAGCCTACACATAACAGGAATATAGTCACGTTAAAGGCTTTACCAATTTTAAGTAAATATTTTGTGTTAATGTGTAAGAGTTTGTGAAAATAATCTACTTTCTACCATAAAACTCAGATGCATACAATATCATGTTTCAATATAAACTTTTCATCGTCATTTCAAAAGTCCAAAATATTTTTTCCCACCCCCTCAAAATATGTTGAAGCAAATCATAGCCAAAAAGCAATTTAACGGACAAATAGCTTAAACGGTGACCTCAGTATATTTTGGTGCCTGTTTATAACCCCCAAAATGTGAGTGATGAGGCCTATGAACACCTTCAACACTGGAGTATTATCATTGTTTTAACTATATTTTGGCTAGTTTTTAAAATGAGCGACAGGCTGCATGGTAGTGGCACTGGGCTAAATTGTCCCCAAAATGGAGTCATCTTTTATTACTCTACGTGTTCCACTCTCCTCCACTTTCCAGAAGCCGATCACAGATGCATGCCTGTGAGCTTGCGTTGCCCCCATTTCTTTCACCGGCTCTCTCTGCCTTTTTATCCTTTCTTTCTAAATGCCTTTCTATTGTTCACTGCAGCCTTCTCATCCATCCTGTTGCCTCTATTCCAGCAGTTTCCGGAAGGAAGTGGATCTAATGACTTAAGAGTGTATTTAGGTCTGGTAGGTATGGCCTGCGTCAGATACCAAGGATTATGCATTTTGACAATTATTTAATTCAGTTATGTCAATAATTAGTGGCAATATCAGTGTTGGAATGTTTTACTGTTCTATTTTCAGCTCTTTATTATTCATCCCCTTCATGCACTCCCGAAATCCTTTAAGATTTATACATCAACTTAGTAACGTATGTGACGTATTTCTAGATTTGTAATTTGTAATATAATGTAATTGTTGGATTTTCTTGCTGTTTATTGTTGCTTCTAATGTATATCTTTGTGCTGTTATAGTATGTTTCGTATTGTTCCGTCACACCTCTTGTTTGACCTTCACTTGGACTCCAGTGCTGCTTCAAATATGTCATGGGATGGGAACAGGGATGTCATTTTTTTAATGATCTGTATCAGCAACCAAGGTTTGTGACCACCTATGAGTTTGTAGCGGAAGCTTTAATAACGTGACACAGTAGCGTTGGACGTTCCAAAAGCCTCAAATGAAACTCGTAGAAAAAGATCACGATGAAAACACAAGTTAATAAACCACCACGTATATCTTCTTGACCTCCTGGATACTTTGCTACTCACCCTCTAACTGGAAGTAGCGTATCTGATCATTAAATAATATACCAACAGTACATTAACATGTAAATATCTAAATATTCAAGATTATATCCAAGTCAATCATACTTACACATTATTAACTAATATATCTTACTATTATCAATTCTAATTACTTATCAATGAATTCAGTTATGTATTATTTATTTACCTAACTATTTTAATTCACGTAGTTTGCTATCCAGTAAAAAGATTGAAACAGGACGTAGATATACTAGTATGGTACGGTAATAGGCCTACTATATTTAAATATTAATTAACAAATCGGATCGGAATCGGCAGCTATGAATATTAAACGGATCGGATCGGATTGGGATACCAAAAAAGTCATAAAGCTCTCTGCTAGCTTAGGGGCAGTACCCCGTGTACACAAATGGCACAATACGGTAAACACACAACAGAGGGGCAATGGAATAACAACATAGGTTAAATAGGTTAAATTGCAATCAATTCAGTACACTAAATAAACAAGGGCAGCGTAGAACAGAACAGTGTTGGGAGCAAGCATCACAAAAACACATTGTTTCGTGCATGTGTTGGTTTATACATTTATGTATGACATGTGTCTGTTACAGAAATATGAAAAGACTAAAATATAATGTCTTCACCGTTATTGTGCTTTAAGGTATACAGTATGTTTTACACAATAAAATATTTAAGTGCTAATAAATTAACTTCTTAGCATTGTGGTTTCTATAGCATGCACTCACACAAACATGGAGAAAAGATTCACAGAGAAAGAACTGGTGCTTCACTGGCACTTTGTACAGCACACACACACACACACACACACACACACACTAGAAGCGGAGATATTTTCACTCTGAGGACAACAGTTCTTTTTCGGCAGATACTGTCACATCTACTCATCTTCAGAAACGCAGGGAACTGCACCCGCACACACACACATACACACACACGACTGTGTGTTCCACAAGCCCTTTATTATGACTGGCCATGGAACATTGAAAGAATGAGGCACGGGCAAATAAGTAGAGGAATATTTATGACAGGCGCTTGAAGAGGAGGCGGGGTCCGAACAAAACCGCGAGCCAGGAAGGAGACGAGGACGGGCGGCCGAGACATTTTAAGAAAGAACGCAAGGAAGGGGAGGAGAGAGAGGAGGCGAGAGAAACAGAGACGGGTGGTGGCCGTGGTCCCCTTAAGCCATATGTGCCATCACAAACCCTCACAGAGACGCATTCATCATAACCTCGCTCTCTCTCTCTCTCTCTCTCTGTCAAATGAGCCTCCCTCCCTCTCTCTCTCTCTCTGTCAAATGAGCCTCCCTCTCTCTCTCTCTCTCTCTGTCAAATGAGCCTCCCTCCCTTTCTCTCTCTCTCTGTCAAATGAGCCTCCCTCTCTCTCTCTCTCTCTCTCTCTCTCTCTCTCTCTGTCAAATGAGCCTCCCTCTCAGTTAGCCTCTCTCAGGTTGTGTGACACTGGCAACCCCCGAGATCCGATAAGGGATACTGTTGTGTTTTGGCTCTTCTTCTGTGTTGGAGCCAATTCTGATTGACATGTAGGTCAGTGCCGTTGGGCAATCAATGTAAAGGACAAAGGACATGAGAGCAGTTTTGAAATATTAGTAGTTCATTGCTTGTGACCACAACGCCCCCCCACCCCCCCCCGCCTCTGTTTTCAGTTCCCAGGCAACAGAACCACTTCCTCAGTTGGTACACCTGAAGAAGACTAAACCACCACCAGGACCGCAGAATGCACCACTGTCCCGCTGTCGTCGCATGATTGACACCTCTCTGTCCTGAGCCTACCTCGTCCTCACTGCAGAAATATCCCCGCTATATTTAGAAACCGCTGAGAGCAGGGAAACATCACAAGGATTATCGCACGGCAAGGCATGTCGGCGTGGCGGGGTGTCGCTACATCCCCAGTTAGCATCCACTTGGAATCCCAGGGAATGCCAGGAACTGCCTCACATCAAGAGAAGGAACCGAGGGAAACCCAAAAAATAACATGGATTCTCCAGCTTCACGTTGTCTGGCAGCGCTGATTATGTGCTGCCAATCAGAGCTATATCCACGGCGGAACTTAGATGTGAAGTCTATGGATAAGATGAACCTGAATCTGGTAGTGTATCAGTGCTATTGCCATTCTGTGGTGTCCAATAAGCATGTGACCCATGTTACCATTGTCTGTAACATACAAATAGAGCCCTTAATCTGAACATGAAACATCACCATTTAAAGGACTATTTGGTTAAGAATTACTTCAGGGTCCGCGTCTGGTCCAGACAGGAGCCCGGCATGCAAGTAGGCCCTCAGGCAGCATGACACTAAACCCTTCATCTAACCCAGCGGCAAGCAAATAGATATTTGACCCTTGACCTCTACCAAAAGTCAATGGAAACAGGCCTTTCGCTTTGTAAAATACATTGAACGCAAAATCAAATTTGTCATGACATTCTATTGAGCTGTGAGTGGTTGCAACGGG
Source organism: Percopsis transmontana (assembly GCA_025447815.1). NCBI lineage: Eukaryota > Metazoa > Chordata > Actinopteri > Percopsiformes > Percopsidae > Percopsis > Percopsis transmontana. The sequence goes on from JAOEHI010000876.1 coordinate 10,515, forward strand.
AACCCTCTCATAGCAGGGTGTGTTATGTTGTCTGGTGTGTTGTTGTCGGTGACGCCTCGCCCCCGCCAGTGAAGAAGACACTGCCGACACCTCCGCCCCCCACAGCGAGCAGGGCCAGCCGCTGGGGTGGGGTGGGGTGGGGTGGGGGGCGGGGCAGGCAGGGTAGAGCAGTCGACCAGCCGCACTGACCTTCTGCCACGCCACCGCGCGAGAGAGAGAGAGACAGAGACAGAGAGTGAGAGTGAGAGTGAGAGAGAGAGAGAGACAGAGACAGAGACAGACAGAGACAGAGACAGACAGAGACAGAGAGAGAGAGAGAGACAGAGACAGAGACAGAGAGTGAGAGTGAGAGTGAGAGTGAGAGAGAGACAGAGACAGAGACAGAGACAGAGAGTGAGAGTGAGAGAGAGAGACAGAGACAGAGACACAGAGACAGAGAGAGAGAGGGGCAGGCTGAGCGCATAAAAGCCCTCAGCGAGAGAGTGAGCCGTGCTGTGCGCGACCCGTCAATAAATGTCACAGCACGTAAAGAGGAAGAGACAGGGAGACCGCCTGACAACAACACGCAGGGATGGCAAGAAAAAGGCCCTCCGCCTGAGATGGAGGCCCAGAAAAACGGGAGATGTGCGGGCCGGACGGCGAAGGACAGATGTCAAGTAACAGACAGACTCAGAGAGTCTGCAGCCACCGGATGGGCGGCATAATGGGAGGAGGGACGCCCTCCGTCACGAAGGCTCCGCATGGGCCGAGACAGCCAGGGAGCGCAGCGGGGGCCAGCAGGAGAGAGAGTGTGTGTGTGTGTGTGTGTGTGTGTGTGTGTGTGTGCTTGTGTGTGTGTGTCAGGGCTTGAAGGTTGATGCTAAACCCTGCGTCACTAGACAACACCATCTGGGTGCGCGGAAGAGACACCCAGTCACACACACACACACACACACACACACGCACACGCACAGGCACAGGGACGAGCGCGTCATGTTCGTGTTCCAGGCCTGATAGTTTCACAGTGAGTCTATCGTAACACCATGCATTATTAAACCTCTTTGATCATGAATACTCCACGAGCCATGTTAAATTACAGTTAAACGCAGGCGGACATTATGCGCGTTGTTGCCTTTGCACGGGTGGACACGACAAGGTGTAACCGACACTTTGCAAATGAGAAAGGGAAAGAGAAGAATCAAATGCATTGATTTTATTTTCCATTATTATATTTCCCACACAAAAAAGATTTTTGTATTACTTGTTATATAAATGTAATGTTATTTCACATAAACACACACAACCTCCAAGTTGCCTATGTATGTATGTATGTATCTCTCTCTCTCCCCACAGCTGTTTGTTCTGTTATTACGTAATCTAGTGACTTTCCCTGTGTGGCCCTGAACTGAGAAGGTATCGTGGGAATTCTGCTCGCTGTTTGCAACTGGCAACCGATTTGCCGCTACAGGACTACTACTAGCATCAGCGCTAGCACTGCTAATAGCAAGCGCTGCTAATAGCAAGCGCTGCTAATAGCAAGCGCTGCTAATAGCAAGCGCTGCTGCGGCTACAGCTATACTACCAATTGGGCCTGCTACTAATATCATTACGACTACTACTATTTTGAAAAATACAACTACTGGTAGTTGTAGTGATATGCCTATTAGCGTTATAATAATTTTGTGGAGGAAAAAGTTTATCTTTTAAAGCGCCCGGCAACCAGAGATATTTCATATGCTTCGTTCTTAAACTGTACAGAAACGTCAAACTTTCTATTAAAAAAAACCCTGTGCTGTTTCACAGATGAACTAGATGTGGGCCCCGTCTGGATTCCCTCTGAGTGTTTGTCGGTGGTGTGTCCTCATTCCCACATATTGTGGCCCATCTCCATTTCCTATGCAGCATCTCCGTTATGTGCTGCGTGCCACTGGAGCGCCTCTATCAGGAGTGTATAGGCAATTCGAGGCTGCTGGACCTCTTCAATCTCTTTGTAAATATCAGTAAAAGCAAGACACTGGTGTCTGTGACCCCATTACTGTGGGTAACAAGCGTTATCGACAACATTTGGCCAAGGATTTATCTGTTTGTTCGCTCGCTGGACTTCTATTTTAGCTACAGCTACTGTCTGAAGTAACAGACTGAGCGCCGATGAGTACTAGTTTCCTTTTTAATTAGGTGTTGTGGTTCAGGAGTGTGAAGAGTGAAGAGATTAAATATAGATACCATAGTAGTAGTAGTAGTAGTAGTAGTAGTAGTATTACAAAAGGAGTGTTCAACACTGCGTCGACAATTCGCCTCTCCATTCTTTCTTTCTTTCTTTCTTTCTTTCTTCCACAAACACACGTTTGTCACAATCCTGGCCTTCCTATTGGACAAGCAAAGTCATGTGCATGCCTGTGCCAATCAGTGAGAGCGGGAGGGCTGAGGTGCCAACGCAACAGAGGGGCAGTGTGGAGCCGGAGGCAGAATGGATAACCCTAACCCTAATAATCCTCACCTCAAAGTTATAATTCATGTAGAATTATGAAATGTGTGTATCGTTAAACCCCTACTTGTGTAACACTATACTTAATTACAACAATTATAAGAATAAGAAGGAATATGGAAACCCCTGTACATGCATGTATCATCACCTTAGATCAGTGGTTCTTAACCTTGTTGGATGTACTGAACTCCACCAGTTTCATATGCGCATTCACCGAACCCACCGAAGGGGGGCGTGTCATCACGAATCATATGAGTCGGGTGTGT
>JAOEHI010000877.1:0-13244 GCA_025447815.1 Percopsis transmontana
GGAGAGAGAGCGATGGGGGGAGAGAGAGAGAGAGAGAGAAAGAGAGAGAGAGAGAGAGAGAGAGAGAGAAATGTGTAGGGGGGTGGGGGTTGGGGATATGACTCAGAAAAAGAGCAGAGAGAGAGAGAAGGGGGGTTGGGGGGTGATGGCTAATTAAAAGGGTGAGAAGGAGGAGGGATGAAGGGATAAGAACGGGGTACAGCGCCTCCTCAACCGAACGGGGGGAGCAAAAATAGAACGAGCCGGGAGGGAGGAGAGACACCCCGTCTTGATCGACCCCCCACTTTTGTCTTTCTTCTCACCCCATATCATTATGTCTTCTCTTTCTCTGACGCTTGACCTGTCTTTTTCTCCCTGTTTCTCTCCTTTCCTCGCGTTCTTTCTCCACGACTGTCTCACGATAGCAGCCTATGTGGTGTTCACGCGCTCAACCTTTTATCTAGTCCAACCATTGATGAATTATGCAGCCGGCGTGGAAAGTGGTGTGGAGTTTCTCACAGTCTTTGGTCAAGGAGCTAATTTATGGTCCACCGTCCAACACTCCAAACTGAATCAAACAAATGCAAATATTTTCGCAGCGACGATGTCAAATATAGGCTTTATGTAACCTACTGTATGTGTTCTCTTATAGTATTAATTCGGTAGCCTGGTAAAACGAGTCTGATTTAGACAACTCCATGATTTGTTCCGCTCAAAATCCACTTAAAGTCGTTCGGGATAGAGGCGGAGGTAAAAAGGTGTCAATCAAATCATTGGACCTTTAACTTCACAGAATGACAAATGTTTGACGTAGACTACATCCATGGCGCGTTCAGTTGACAGAACATCCCCTTCGTTCCTGAACTCACTTTCAGATAGGCCTTCGTTCGCTGAGTTGTTTTTAATCAGGCACCTGACAGATCCAGTGATCCAATTTAAACGGACGCTCCATCTACTGCGTTCCAGTTCGAGCAAGACGATTGGACCACCTTCAACTAATCAGAAATAGAACAACAATGATTTTTCGAACATTTGCACTTTGCTGTCGATGCCGATGGGTCCCAGTTTTGTGTTTTGAATTAGTGTCCTCTTGTGTCCACAACTTATGCCTTCTGGGAATCCAACCTTAATTCTTTCATAATAATTGAACTATTTTACAGTTACAGGGTCAATGTATGTAGCTATAGTTATATAAACCCTTTATTGAATGCATGTAGGCCAAGTTGGAGACTACTGTCTTTAATTTACAAAAAACATTTTCTCTGGATTGTCCCTTCATCCTTCTTCCCCCTATGTTCCAGGTTTATAAATATACTGGGATTTTAGAGCACATGGTCAAGAAATCCATACCTTTAAGCCTTTTTTTTTACTGAATACAATATGTTGTACGATACATGTCTGGAATTTATGGTCATTTTTGTTTTAGATAGCTAATAATTTCTCTGACCTGTGTGGTTGTGACAAATCCCAGTGTAGTTGCGGTAAATAAGATCGGTTTCCGATTATTATTATGGTGTGAGAACGGCAGTTTGTTTTCTTAAGGACAGAGAGAGCTCGCCGTGATGCAGTTGACGGCAGTATCATGACGTGCTCTGTCCTACGCTGTTCTATAAACAGAGTCCGACTGGCGATACTTGTTGATGCCCACTGGAGGGGCTGGGTTCTGGCAGCAGCTGACAGTGATACACATTGACAGGGCAACAGATGCGATGCGTGTTAGGACCACTCTGCGTGCGTTTCTCCACGCCCCTTTCATAATCTCTCTCTCTATGGAAATGTTTATATGTGTGTGCAACGTAAGTGCAAGTGAGTCAGTGTGTCTGCATTCACATATGTGTGTGTGTGTGTGTGTGTGTTTGTGTTTGTGTTTGTGTGTGTGTGTGTGTGTGTGTGTGTGTGTGTGTGTGTGTGCTTTATTTAAGTGTGCAGGTGCACATATAGGTTTTTTAAATATGTGTTTCTGCATCCTTGCACCCTGCACGTGCATTACGAGAATGTGTGTGTGTGTGTGTGTCTTTTGGGGAGTGTGTGTGCGGGTGCCGAACAGTAAGAGTGTTATAATCTCTGAAAAATATTAAATTCCTGAGTTTTAATGGGATTATCTTTGGAAGACGCCCAGCACAGCGTCCTTGACACCCTTCCCCCGGTTAGCCATGTGGGTCCCTGGGTGGACGAGAGACAGAGATGGAGAGAGACGGAGAGAGAGAGGGTCAGTGATCGTGTCAATATAGAGAAGGGAGCAATGATGTGACTGGGAATGTGAGAGAATAGAGAAATGTGGGAATGTGACAGAAAGAGACACGGACACATAGCTCCAGTAAATGGAATGGGGGAGGGGCCTTAAACAGCTACTTTATAAATAAATGCATATATACAGAAAGAGAGAACGAGAGAGATGGAGCGAGACAGAGAGGGAGGGGGGGGGGCAGGGGGTAGGTGAAGAGTGCCTCACATTGTAATTATCTAATTTTCTGCTGTGTTACCGCGCAAGGTCAACCAGCCTTCCTCTCAACAAGCCCCACTCTCTGCCAACAGCAAATCACTGCTGACATCTGCAGCCCCTCCGAGTGGGCTGGTGAGTCGCTTATTTACACACCCTGTCCCCAATACCGCATGTGCAGTTCTGGCTTTTGACTGGTGACCCCTAAAAAAGAGCGATTCATAGCTTTTTCTTTCTGCAAAAATGTAGCCACACAGGCTAACACTAGCCAAGATAACAGCGTGAGTAATATAAAAACACAACTGCTAACGTATTAAACATAATACAAGGAGAATTGAACAAAAAAGGGCTCGTAGTTTTAAGGTTTTTCGAATTTCGTTTGGGATGCTCCAGAGCACATTACTGAAAACACTCCAGTGTAAAAGCACTTTTTAATGCACACATTGTCAGACAAGTTGATATGATTTCTTAGTAGTTCAATTTTGATATTGCATTAATCAAATCTGCAATTAAATGATTGACTACTGTTGCACTGGTAGCCTAATATACCTGATAGGTCCACTAAATTTGGAAATGACACACCTCCTTAGCATGACTTCAGGAGAGTAGAGGCTCTTGATAATAATAATAAAAAGGCCTGTGAAACTGTGGAGAGATTAAAATATGTGAGTGTGTGATTGCCTAATTTCACCGGAAATGTAATGCCACGTGTTGATTAAAGGCTATTTATGATAAAGCATTTACACGGATGGCATCTCATCAGCACATCATAATCTATATATCACCTCCCTCTTGTGGTCAATAACTATATCTACGCACACGCCTGCAGCAGTAGTACTAGTAATGTAGCCTACCTTTTTTATCCCCGTGTGGAAACTGTGGCAGCAGGCATAAAAGGTAAAAAGGCGCGTTAAAAATACAATTGTGCAAAGTCATTAAGAAAATACTGCAAAAGGTAAATAACGTGCTAATAGCAGCATTACACTCTACTTTTTACTACACTACTTTTATTATCAGTACGGAAAATAGAATAAATAACAGTTTATGTTGTAGGCAAAGGAACAATCTCGGCAAGGGGGAATAATTTCAGCACAACAGCTGTAATACAATGTGGGTGTAACCTTTCATAAGGCGTGGTGCTGAACAGTGTGGCACGCCCATCTATGATTGTTCCAGTTTCGACCCGGATGTTAGCTGCTGCCATTATTATCAACGCCTGTGGTGGACAGATAAGGTAGGGAGTTGTGACTGTGATTTGTATGGGCCGTTTGGCCAAATCTAAGAAAGAAGAAAGGTGGTACTCCTCTCTGGCTCTAGCGGGTTTTGTTTTCCCAGACAATGATTGCAACAACCAGTCGGCTATGTTGGCAGCTGTCAAAACAAAACTGCTTCTGACAGTGCTAACATGATGCTTGCTAGCTTCGCTAACACTAGCCAAGCCTATTAATGAAGCTCAGCTAAATGGTGTGTCTTATTTCTGACGATAAACAGTAGCAGGTCCACGTTGATTTCGAAGTTTCTGTCAGAGACCGCAGACAAATCCTAACTTTTATATTGTATTGTGTTGTCATGTTCGTTATGAATTAATCTCAGGAAGGCCTTTTGTTATGGGTGGAGGTTTGGCGGATGTAATTTAGCTAAGTTAGCTCATGTCCAACTCACACATATAGCCTTCTGTGATAAAATTTCCTAGAAATTTCTGCTGAAACGTTGACAACTTGACACCTACGGTGTTACTCTCTAGAAGATCAATCTGAACTAACAAATCGGACTATATGACTATATAGAATTACAGATGTTAAAATGCTTTCTTGAGCCTGAGCCTGCTATGCGGAAGTGTCCTCAAAGTATCACTTGAAAGTCAAGGAACGTTGCTCATTTTACTCATTGCGCGATTTTAATAACTAGTTGACTAGTTGAGACAAATGCCAAACGGCAAAAGAATAAACGCGTATATCATGTAATGTGCTGGCATCTGAAAACCTGCTACAACATATAGTTTAGCTTCTGTTGTGAGACACTTTGTATTCATTTATACTATATAACCAATATCAGGAACCAGTAATATATCAGTATCTATTGGGATATCAAATGTAAACAGACAGCGATACCCAGTGCTTATTGGAAAACCGGATGGTGTTTAAAAGCATGCTAGTATTATGTTACCATCGTACATTGAGAAAGAAGTTTACTGCTGTCAAGTACTCAGTAAAACTGACATGCTACATTGTTTGAATTACATAGATTGAATATTATACGGTCAGGATTATCTTTCGACGTGTCATTGCAGACATCGCTGCTTGCTAGGCAGCACCCTGGACTGCTAAGTGGTCAGCACAAAGACCCGGTTACGAGGTTGCGTCCCAGACCGTCTAACCATTGTTCCTTCGTAATTGAGCGATGGCCTGTCTTAATGTGTGCTACTCAGCATCTGGGCGGTCACAGGACTGCTGGCTCGTATGTTGTAAACATTGCCTTACACAGCTGCCACTGTCTTGACTGTGTCAGTCCTTTGTGTCACTGACACTCGGGCCATCAAGATTCGTGGCATTCCGTTCTGCACACGCAGAGCGCTGAGGACTAAGTGGTCTGTTTACACACAGGTTGCCTCCTCCAGACCTCGTGGGACCCAGTCACAAAATGCACCGGCTCCTTTCGCTAGTTCAGCAGCCCTGTGGATGGTTTGAACTAGAATAGGAACTAGAATAGTTATGCTATATTATATAGTTGTATTATGTGCAGATGTTGTCTGCATCTGTAGGTACAAAAATCTGTAGGTACACACCCGTGAATGTGCTTTTTTTTAAGTGTAAAGGTGGAGGTTCAAGTGAGTCTAAATGACCATTTATGCCAACTTCGATCTAATCATAAGGGGGCTCAGTGCCATCTGCTATTCAGTGGGACAAATCCACTACTCTGTGGTTTCCAGGAATGGCCTCCTGACGACGTGTAAATGAAAATGCTCACAATGCAAGGAACAGACCTGCCTCCCATTAATCAATCAATCTCTCTCTCTCTCTCTCTCTCTCCCTCTCTCTCTCTCTCTCCCCCTCTCCCTCTCTCTCTCTCTCTCTCTCTCTCTCTGCATTAGCTCAAGAAGTGCTTATTTTCCTACCAAAGCAACGGGAACACACATAATACACACACATCGTGTAGGTATCCATTATACTCCCTGCTCTACCTCGCCGGTGTACCAACCAGCGGCCTGCAGAAGTCCACCCCTCCACAGCACCCCATCACTCATCCATCACCCTCATTCATCCATTTTAATGTCGTTTAACGTTAATGTGTGTTGTACGGGATACAGTGTTGCTGACTGTCTTCTCGCTTCTGTTTGTGTCTTCTTCTCAACCGTTCATACTTCATTCTCTTTTCTCTCTGGCCAGGTGGGGTTGTCTCTGTTGGACCCGTGGGCACAGAGCCCTTGGTTTTAGGGCTCTGCTTGTGCTCTGCAGGCATTACGTGGGGTTTCCCTGCTCTTGAGCAACATCATGCAGGGCTTTCCACCGGGCGTTTGTCCCATATCTGAAGACCCAATTTATAGTTCTACATATATAACTATTTACTTTGCGTGTCGTATGATAATGTAGGTTCAAATCTCCCTTGAGCCAGATCCTGAACTGGAACCTTTCAATGAAATGTGTTTGGTTGCTTTTGGTGACGAAGGCCCTTCCAGCTTCCTCTCTCGGTTCATTCCCAGCCAGGTGGAGCTGAGGTTCCTGCTGCCGTGTGTGTTCCTGTTGGTCATGTGCGGTGGGACAGCAGGTCTTCACCATCTGCCTACGCGTCCGCCCGCATGCCTCGGATTCCTCCAATAAGCCTGCTGGTGCAATCGTGTGCATGTTGACAACATTGGGGGCTTGGGTTAGCGTGCTAGCGTTCCCTGACAGACTCCGTGAGTTTAAGTGAAGAAATGTGTTCTTACATACAGTATGTTTCCAGTGTAACCCGATGACTGTAACATGAGACTCGGTGATGAATCAGATGCTTTTTTAGAAATTAACCAATTACGGGAGTAGATTTATGTTGCTTTCACACCCACCTTGTTTGGTCGGAACCTAAATAGCAGGTGTGAAAGGTACCTAGGACCACAGTGCGGGCCAAAGGACCAGAATTGGGTCCGACCAAAAAAGGTGGTCTCGGTCCGGATCCAACTGAACATTGGTTGGGCTCGTTTTCAGTGTGAAAACACTGTTTTGGAGGGTTCTGACTTTTGGACCAATTACAGGAAGTTGAGGCAGGCTATCGTCACCCGTTAACCAATAGAAGAAGAAAGAGAACCGGGAGAGGAGTAGAAGTGAACCGCGGTATCACTCGGGGAGAGGAGGAGACCAAGTATTCCATTACTTTGTCCCACAAAGAAATCAAAACTCAACTTGAAAATAACGCAGACGATCTAAATTTAGCGTAATGCGGAGGTTCATTTGGCCAATTCAAACTAGTCTCGAGTACTTCGCTCGAAGGTGGTGCTGCTGGTAGTAATGCCACTATAATAATCATAATAGTATTAATTTTATTTTATTATAGTGGCAATGAAATAAATCAGTTTAATCATTGACAATTTGACCACACGCCAGCGTCAGACGCAGCCCACGGTGGTGGTGACGACAACACGTACGTGTGTCATGCAGATGTCTGCGCTGTGAAACCAAAACAGACCGGATCAAATATACACTATGTAACAGGAACATTGGTCCGGTGTGAGAACACCCCTAATTGTTTTGCTGGCCGTGTGTGTTTACAGTGCATATACCAGTGACCATGGGAAAGTTCACTTTCTAAATGAACTAGTTCAAAGTTCATAGTTCATACGTTCAGTTCATGTTCGCCCAAACACTGCCAGTGACCAGCTGGTATATGCACCTGAGGTGCTACGTGGTATGATGCTACGTGTTAATCCTGCTAAATCGCTTGTCACATCTGTGCCTCCATAAGTCTTTGGTCCAAACGTATCTCCTCTTTTTAAAATGGGTTATACCTCCTTCATTCAGTCTCTCTATGTCTCTCGCTCGCTCTCTCTCTCTCTCTTTTTTCTAGTGAATGCTGATGTGAGTGCCTTTTAGAAATGTGTGTGTGTGTGCATGCGTGTCTGTGTGTGCGTGTGAGTGTGTGCATGTGTGTGTGCGTGTGTCTGTAAATTTGTGTGGTTGCACAGAAATGACAATCTTGGTTTGCGGTGTCCACGTGTGTGTGTGTGTGTGTGTGTGTGTGTGTGTGTGTGGTAATAGGCAGATCATTTCTCTAAGTGGTCTGTTGGCTCAGCCAGTCAGCTTGCTCGCCAAGACACTAAAGATCTCTCCCTCTCTCTCCCATGTCTCTCTCCCTCTCTCTATCTCTCTGTCTCTCTCTCTCCCTCTCTCATCTCTCTCTCTCTCCCTGTCTCTCTCGCTGTCTCGCCCTCTCTCTATCTCTCTGTCTCTCTGTCTCTCTCTCTGCTTGTATATTCTTCTCTAAATCAAAATAAACTTAACTTGCTTATTGTAAAAGCATGCAGACAAAAAAGTAATAAGATAACAATTAACAGTTGGGTAATGGTAGAAATGAATCATCGCCGCTCATATCAAATGAAGTCATTGTGCAATAACAGTAATTAAAAAGCAGCCAGTGTGTTTTGGACCAGTGGTTTGTTGGAGAGACTTCTCTTCCCTTCCTCTGATTGGAGGTTGGATTTTTAGATGGACCACATTGGAATTCATATTCATTGTGTTTTAATCCTGATGGTTTCATTAAGAGGTTCACAATTCAGACAGAAACAAAGAACATGTATTTTCTAATTTTCCCCAAAAGCAGAAAATATCAAATCATCTCTCGTCATATGATATCTTACATTATTAATACAGTACAGTACAGAACAGTCTTCTCTCTCTCTCTCTCTCTCTCTCTCTCTCTCCCCCCCCCCTCTCTCTCTGTGTACTGATACAATTAAAATTCAATTACAAGACATTATATTTGCATTCATGTTGTACAATGGATGGTGTTGTCAAAGCATTATATTTCAGAAGTGACACTGAATAATTATTGCCTATGCGAGCAGTGCACGGTTAATGAACTGTAAAAATGATTTGTAACGACAACACAGATATTTGACATTCCTAATTCATAACAGGTATCATTTTTCTAGGCCTCACTTACTCAAGTCACTTATGCTAAACCCAATGGGCTTCCGTTCGGTTCTGTTCAGTTTAATTCAACCAAGATAAGATCACAATAAGTTGTGATGTTCTAACGTTTAAACAACGCTCTGTAACAAAAAGTGGCCTCAACATACAGATTGTACAGATTTCAAATGTAAAAGACACAGCAACATATGAAGTCTTTCACCTTGGCCTGGTTCATCTTCTTCCCTAGCCACAGCGTGTGGCTAATCACAGTCTTTATGTTAGCCCTCTGATGTGTCTGGATGAGTCTGGAGGACCCCACTGCGTTTACAAGGGGATGCTAACGCTTGCTAACCCAAACAAACCAACCCGCGTTAGCTAGCAACGCTTGCTAGCTAACGCGGGTTGGTTTGTTTGCAGCAGTTTCTTCTTTCTCTCAGTGTTCAGTGTTTTATCGGTCACACACACACACAGACACACACACACACACAGACAGACAGACACACACACACACACACACACACACAGACAGACAGACAGACACACACACACAAACACACACACACACACACAGACAGACAGACACAGACAGAAGGACAGACAGACAGACAGCCATGATGATAGTAACATGCCTGGTCGTAAGGCACACCAGACTGAAGACACAAGACACTCAACACACAGTCCCCCTGGTGACACGTGGGATCCCGAGGAGCTCACAGCTTGATCAGACAGTACAGTACGGTTAAACTCCATGAGCGGCCTAGCCGGAGGCTCGTTGATGTAACGATCCAGGCTTCTTTCCTCTCCTGACGACCGTTTATAGTTTAACATAAATGTTATTTGTGGAAATATGTTCATCTTTGCAGTGCCAAGTGTGTTCCAACCTGATAGACAGCGATCGTTATTAGAACGCCTGTAGAGCGGTGGGATACCTGTGCGTGTGTATGTGTGTGTGCTGTTATACGCCTCTCGTCCAATCACTCGCTTGGTCGGAACTAACTGTTGTATAATATAGATAGAGTAAAAGTAAATAGACAAATGAATAACAGAATATATACAGTACAATGCACTAAAACGAAATAATAAAGAAAATAAAAGAACGGGTAGAGAATGTGGTCTCCCTCCCTCCCTCCCTCTCTCTCTCTCTCTCCAGTAAATTATTGTTCATGTTTCTTTTGTCAGCCGTGATGCTGCCCTTTACAACCCCCTCTTCTCTTTGTCTCTCTCTCTCTCTCTCTCTCTCTCTCTCTCTCTCTCTCTCTCTCTCTCTCTCTCTCTCTCTCTCTATCTCTCTCTCCCTTCCTCCCTCCCTTCCTCCCTCCCTCCCTCCCTCTGTGGCTTGGTGGGACCAGTAGCTGGGTGGGGCGTCTTGGTGTGTGCGTGTCTGTGTGTGTTGTGTTGTGCTAACGTGGAGGGGCTCAGCTCACTGAGCTAACCATGTTTGACAGCACACCAGGCCAGGGGGGGTTGGGGGGTTGGGGGGTTGGGGGGTTGGGGGGCGGGGCTTAGCCCCCCTCCCACACATTCCCAACCGCCCCAAAAAGGGCGCGTTAAAACTCCAGCGACAGGAGGGTCTGACATTGGGAGAGATGACTCTCTCTAATGAGGAAGGCAACAGTGGCGGTGTAAATCAATAGAGCAGCCATTTAAGCGTTACATTCGGCTAACATTGTGAGACAATGTAAATCTATAGAAAACATACTGGTGGTGGTGGGGGGTAAAACTAAAGTAGGTCACTACACAATGAACCTTTGCATGGAATCCCCCCTACACCTCAACCAGTGGCGTTTAGATGAGCCTAAACGATGAGGCGGTTTACGTAGCGCAGACTCAAGAAGCTGTTAGGAGTGGCAGGAGGAAACACCGCTGCAGACTCGGTACCACACCGAGAACACACAATTCCTTTGGCCTTTTTTTACGCGGCACTGCCACACACACACACACACACACAGAGAGGGTCGGTGCTAATTAGCCCTAACTGCTGTTTGTCCTGCAGAGAGACAAGTAGAGGTCAGGACAGAGGGACAACCGACACCGGGACACAGAGAGAGAGAGAGAGAGACACACACACACATGAGCAGGGTGGGAGGGTCCTTCCACTCAGATTTTACAGTTTCATCAATTTTTACTGTTGTGATTTTCCTCTCTCCTCCTCTCCTCTCCTCCTCCTCTCCCTCCTCTCTCCTCCTCCTCTTCTCTACCTCCTCTCTCCTCCTCTCCTCTCTACTGTCTTCTTACCAGTCTCCCCCTCTCCCCTCCCCCCTCTCCCCTCCTCTCTGTTAAAAATCGATCCAGGCTTCTCTGAGATGAGACAGAACGGTTGCCGTGGTAACAGCCTCATCAAGCCCACAGTTGGTCAATGGGGAGGGAGTCCAAGGGGCCCACGTGGCCTGCTTCTGCCTCTCCTCTGTGGGCATCTGAACTCTCTTCTTCTGACTGGAAATAACCCAGGAAATAACCCCCCCCATGTTCCTGTGGTAATGGGCGGGGTGGGGTGGGTTATTTCCTGGGTTAAATGCTGGAACTGGGCTGGAGGAACTGCTAATACGGGCCCTGGACTCAAGGGGGCTCCAGGGGGCTCCAGGGGGCTCCAGGGGGTCCAGGGGGCTCCAGAGGGCTCCGGGGGGCTCCAGAGGGCTCCAGAGGGCTCCGGGGGGCTCCAGAGGGCTCCGGGGGGCTCCAGAGGGCTCCAGAGGGCTCCAGAGGGCTCCAGGGGGCTCCAGAGGGCTCCAGTGGTCCCCTGGAGGGCGGTCAGACCTCAGGGTGGCGGAGAGGAGATCCCTTCAGATAACACCATGAGCTCCTCCCCCCTCCCCCCTCTGCCTCCCCCCAGCCTGGTGCTGCTCTCTGCCTCCTGCCAGCAGGCTCACGGGGGAAGGAGGGAAAGGCGAGGGGGGGACAAATGGTCTGTGATTTGTTTCAGTGCCCTCAGATGGAGCCGAGGCTTTATGGAAGACTGCTCCCGTTACCCAGAGGGCCGTGGGGCTGATGGGGGCCGCCAAGAGGATACTATGTAGCTGCTCCTCTCCTCTCCTCTCCTCCTCTCCTCTCCTCTCCTCTCCTCTCTACTGTCTCCTTACCGGTCTCCCACTCTCCTCCTCTCCTCTCTCTCCTCTCTCTTCTCCTCTCTCTCCTCTCCTCCTCTCCTCCTCTCCTCTCCTCTCCTCTCTACTGTCTCCTTACCGGTCTCCTCTCCTCCTCTCCTCTCCTCCTCTCCTCCTCTCCTCTCCTCTCCTCTCCTCCTCTCTGTCAGAACACCACACATCTCTATTTTTCTCTCTCTTATCTCTTTATCAACCAATGGGACATCTTAATTGCCAGAGCTGAAGCCCTACCCCATGTCCCGCTTCATGAAGCTATCCATCAGGGTGCTAGTACAGCCACCAGACATATGGGGGCAGCTAACTGTTAGCAGGCAGGGGCAGGGCATCTTGCTCAAGGGCTCAAGGATGCCTACAGGTAGGGGCTCAAACCCATGACCTACTGGCTGGGAATCGAACTCCCAGACTGCGAGACTGGCCTACCTCCTGCCCCTCAAGTGCCATGTGGCTTTAACTGTTCACCTGCAAAGGCTTCATTAAGGCCTGTGTGTGTGTGTGTGTGCGTGCGTGCGTGCGTGCGTGCGTGCGTGCGCGTGTGTCCTACATTCTCTAAAGAGACAGAAGATAAGGTTGAGCTTTAAAAGGAAAGGTGTTGTTAAAACTCTCCCTCTCTCCCCTTCTCTCTCTCTCTCTCTCCCTCTCTCCCCCTCTCTCCGTCTCTCTCCCTCTCCCTCTTTCTCTCCCTCTCCCTCTTTCTCTCCCTCTCTCCCCCCCCTCTCTCCCCCTCTCCCTCTCTCTCTCCCCCTCTCTCCCTCTCTCTCCCCCTCTCTCCCTCTCTCCCCCTCTCCCCCTCTCTCCCTCTCTCTCCCCCTCTCTCTCTCCCTCTCCCTCTCTCACTCTCCCTCTCTCCCTCTCCCTCTCTCTCTCTCCCTCTCTCTCTCTCTCTCTCCCTCCCTCGCCCCAGGCGCAGCGCACCGTGACAACGAGGGAGGCAGCACGCCGGGCGGGAAGTCCTCGAGTGTGATTGGCTCTGACGTGGCGCTGTTCGCCGGCGTGGTGTCGGGCAGCGTGATCTTCATCATCATCATCATCATGCTGGTGCTGCTGCTGCTGAAGTACCGGCGGCGGCACCGCAAGCACTCGCCGCAGCACGCCGCCTCCCTGTCACTCAGCACGCTGGCCACGCCCAAGCGGGGGGGGGGCGGTGCCGGGAACAACAACGGCTCGGAGCCCAGTGACATCATCATCCCGCTGCGGACGGCTGACAGCGTGTTCTGCCCGCACTACGAGAAGGTGAGCGGCGACTACGGGCACCCCGTCTACATCGTGCAGGAGATGCCCCCGCAGAGCCCCGCCAACATCTACTACAAGGTCTGACCCTGCACCGCCCACTACCCCCCTCCCCTGGCGCCCGGCAGCAGCATCGTGCACCCCCCCACCCATCCCCACCCCCCCCACCGAGTGCTGTAGGGTGGGCCTAGAACCTACAACCCACAGCGGGGATGCTCTCTCTCTCTCTCTCTCTGTGTGTGTGTGTGTGTGTCCACCCCTCCTCACCCCTCCTCTGAGCCGGACGCTTTCTAGTGACCGTAGTGAAGGAGGGCGGGGCTGGCCGGGCGTGGCCGGGCGTGGCCGGGCGTGGCCGGGCGTCCCTGACGGACAAGAGGGCGGGGCTTTAGGACGGCG
>JAOEHI010000878.1:0-13242 GCA_025447815.1 Percopsis transmontana
GTTGACAAATGTACTAATTATAAGTCGCTTTGGATAAAAGCATCTGCTAAATGCTGTAAATGTAAATGTAAATGTAAAAAATTAACTATCACTGAAAATCCTGTGGCACACACACATTGTCATATTTATATATGCTTTCATAAACATCAGGTTTCTTTATGACCTTTCTAGTAAAATAAAACAAAACTGGGTTACAAACTGAAACTTTAGCGATAGTGTGTTATTAATTTGTTTTATTTTATTTATACTTTATTCTTATATTTCTTGTGTAAGATGGCCCATAGCACACAGAGATACAAATAGCAAAAGAAAAAACACACAATAATATAATAATAAACAAGTAACAGAACTAACACCTTTCAGGGTGAATCCCACCTAAGTGTGAGTGAAATGGACTAATAATACACACAAAAAACACATTCAAATTGGATGTTCAAAAATATCTCATACTTACATCATAATGAGCAGTAGCAAGACTATAGCCTATCATTGTATGTTTTCTCCCAAGAAGTTCAGGAAATTATTTTCTGCTGCAAGACTTTTTGTACATTCTCTGCTGCTTTAATTTACCGTTCAAACCTGGAATTTCCTGGCAGTTTGAGGGTAAATGTTAATTCAGCATGTTTACGCAATTGAAATACCCTATCACATACCCTACGAGATCTTACACACTGCAACTAGACAGCCTGATAAAGCCCTTAATGAGAGAGAATACATCCTTACAATACAATAAGCACTGTACTATTTAGCAAACAGGCCTAAAGGTCCCTATTGTGTCAGTAATGATGTAAACATCCCCTCTATGTCTAAAATCAGATGACAAGGAAGTGATATAATTTCACATCCTGCTCAGCCTTCCTTCTCTCAGGTGGTGACCACTCACAGCATCGGCCCATGGAGGAGCTCTCGGGCCAAGAGAAACCGTGCAGAGCCATCACCAAAGTAGACACAATTGTTATTATAAAAGTACCCAGGTAATCACACTTGCCAGTCTTAAACCCCACCGACCAAAAAACTAGCATTGCAATAGGATATATATAAAAAGCCTGGTGTGAAAGGGATCTACCAGCATAGATGCAGAATTACTGATTCATTTGATGTTACTTAATTGTACTGTAGTGGTGAGATTAATGAAACAAATGTGCATGAATACCCTTTGTCATTGTTTAGAATAACAGTATGGGCTTGAAGGCAAAGGGATACACAGAATATACAATATAAATATAAAAACAGTTTGTAAAAGCACTGATGAAACATTATATTGAAAATCTCCTTGGCTACCTTAAAAGAGCAAATCTATATATAAAACATGATTAAATACCTGCATGGCTGCTTCACAAGCTTAATAAAGGGTATAAAATGTCTATGTTAGAGGTCATGGGTGGATGCCGAACATTGGGGGACATCAACAGGCCTGTGTCTTTTTTGTGATGTGTATATATGTGTACGTATGGTCCACGTAGGTTATTGTATTGTCATTATGTTCTGCTTATTGTTTGTGAAACAAAAAACAACATGAAAAATTATGCCCATTGTGCAGTGATTTCTTCCATAACCATGCAGTCTCAAAGATTACATAAAGTCAGAGCGACAGAGATACAGTCAATGCTGTACCAGCTCACAATATTTTCAGTGATAATGTATCCTTCTGCAATTAGTTTTGCACACAGTAACGTAATGAAGTCGGCCAGATTGAGGATTAGAATATGCATTTACTGTCAAAGGTATTTCCATTCCTTAACGGTCTTCGAATAGGAACAACAGCATATGCTGTAGTCAGTCCTTGTCACAGTCCAAATGCCCTGTATTCTAGTGTAAACCCAGGTCAGGCAGATGGAGCTGATAAGATATTGTTTCACTATATTGACAGTGCTACCAAGCCTAATTTATTACAGTGTTGTACAGCACGTGTAGGAAACAGGCTACTAGTAATATAATTTTAAAATGGTGTAACATTTTGGTTACACAATGGTCAATTTAAAATTTTCTCTTGCCTTAATTGATAATATGAATCTGATGGGGAATTCATTCCAAATGGAAAAGGGTTGTTCTGGAACCAATTCGCCATGGCAGCCAAAGAACAATGACGACCAGTGTCTACCAGTCTACCTACATATCCAATGTCATCTCTTTAAAGAAGCCACCCCAGGTTGTGAATGCCACTATGGTTGGCTCCTCCATCCACACAGGTGTACTGAGAACTGTGTGGGCGTGTCCAGACCCCACTTGATTGACATCTCCCTAACTCTGCCATGTCTGCATGTCTGTCCTATTGCAACTTTACGTTCTTTTAATGTAGTTTGTCTTCAGGCAATTTGCAGCAAATCTCTTTAACTTCATGACGCAGAGGGCTGATGTGTAGTTAGATGAGGCGTATTACACTGTAGGTCTTAAACCACGTCAGGTCCTGTCCTGTGACCTCAGATGGTCATGGGAATGCCTCCGTGTATCAACATGACAAATCTCTGTCGCTGTGGGAAAACAGATGGATCTGCAGCGTATCATTATAAAGAGGAGAGGAGTTGGTCCGGAGGGTCTCTGACCCCTTGTTTTAGCAGCCTTTCAATGTTATCCCAACTCACACAGAGCGTGGGTGGGTTCACCGACACATTGACGCTTAGCGGGGAATCTGAGCATTTGCCCTGGGGGTGCACACAGGAATACAGAGCGAGAATGGCTTTCTCCGCGTGAGATGTCATCACTTTGTCGCCTTCTTCCGTGACGGTTTCACTGTGGGGAGAATGTATTTTCCTTAGCGTATCCATGACATGCCCGCCAAAGCTCCAGGTGGCTCTAATGTCAGCGAGCAACAGAGGGGAAGGGGCAGGTGGTGAGACAGTCATCTGGATGTTTCGACCCCGAGGGCTGCACCTGTGGAGCAGGAAACGCATTCATCAGGCTTGTTTGGTATACTTGAATGCAACTCAATCCAGACCCAGCGTGGTCGGAGAAGAATGGCTTTTGTTTTATCGAAGACATTTAAAAAATAATAAACCATGGCCGCGGGGCCCACCAGCACGCTCCCAGTACGTGTACGCCGTGTGCGTCTCAGATTACAAATCTACTTGTTTACCCCCTCGAGGAAACCTCAATGTCAGTTATGTTATATTACAACACTTCATTTCTCCTTTTTTGATTCCCTCTCCAGTGCACAGTATTATTGTATACCCTTTAATCCCAGTGTCGGTCCGCCTATCAGCCCTCCACTGTCATATATTATTGTAGTGTTAACACAGGGAAGCACCCGTCGACCGGAAGATCTGCTCCTGGAGATTGAGCAGGCCAACTGAGCAGCCCTTCCTGCGTCCCAGCCCTATCCTCCTTCTAATGTTGCACACAGATCCCCTACATCAACATGAACAGTCCTACTGCCTCCCGAATGGATTCCTGTCCGCTTGAACTCTGGACGCCTCAATGATATGTCTTTTTTTGTTCATTTGGTTTCCACACACACTCACAGCACACTGGCAGTCTTTATTCTGTCAACAGTACCTGTGCAGAGGCTGAAGTTGAAGAAATATGGAAATATATCCATCCCGGGTTTCCCGTGTTCTTTCAAAAAACGTAGCCTATGTCATTTATATATGTCGTACTTCAACGAAACGTGACCTAACCCTGAAACAGGAGGATCAGACGCTATTAACGTTAAACAAGGGTTCAGGTGACCACATTCCCCTCTGCCACAGAAATGTTAGTCTTTTGCCGTGGTGTAACACGGTCCCCTTAGAAATGTCTAATGAACCTAGGGTTACAGGTCACAGCAGGTTTGCATCGAATCAAACACAAAGTGTAACTCAGACATGCCACAGATGTATTCCCTATTTCTCATCACGATACATCTACATCAAAGGACAGAACAGGACCGCCGATACAAATAATTCAAGTCAGTTGCAGGAAGGGTGGGCAACTATATTCAGTTTGGTAGCAGCTAAAGGTAGTGTGAAACACAAGTGGCCAATAAATACAAACTAAAATTAACTTAGTAACAGTATGCTGTGCTTTTCTCTGCGAGCTTTGGGTGGGGCTAAGAGGGATTTGGGGGTTAACCAGTCTGCAGGATTGAGATAAATTCAGGAGGGAGTATAAAGGAAGTGCTCTCACATCACTTCCTCCCTTTGTTTAAGCCGCTATTTTCAAGGCTTGGAATGTAGTTCCTGTCAAGCGGTGAAGGAATTCAAAACAAGTTCATTAACCCCTGTCTGGGGAGAAAGGGGGGGGGGGGCAGCGAGGTGGCAAAGGGGTTTCAAAAGTACAAGTACAATAATCAAGGTCTACTTGTGTGTGTGTTAGTGTGAGCATGAACTTATGGGTAAATGTCGATGTGGCTGTTTGACTGTGTGAAAGGGGTTATTGTATATAATCCCATCACCTGACATAAGCTCCAACTTCCTCCGAGCCTCATGTGTGTCTCATATGTGTGTGTCGTCAGGTCTGTGGGAGAATGAGAACACCTCTGGTACCACACCCATATCCTGGAGAAGCCCTGTCCTTGTGTCTCAGCCCAGAGTCCTTGAGCGGGACCACAGTCCTGCTGTCCCGAAACGCACGGACACACGAACCACCCCCTACAAGGATGTGTGCGTGTGTGTGTGTGTGTGTGTGTGTGTGTGTGTGTGTGTGTGTGTTGTATACACGCATGTGTGAGTATATGTGCATCTATGCACATGTCGTCGGTTGCTAACCATGTTTTAGCTGATTAACTAAAAGCAATGCACGATCCCTTTCTTCTAAATCACAACTATCCTACTGTACATATTCATGTCATTCCACACAAGGTAGAAAATTACAGATGTCCGACATGTTTCCAAACACGTTATAATGACGGGCTTTTGCAAGTAGAAGAGTCTGTTGCCATGGTAATATCCAGGGCTCCTTAATTCCCTGTTGTTCTCCAGAAAAGGCCGATGTCTCAGTAATGACTCTGGGATCTCCTGTTAGCTGCGATGGGATTTGAAGGGGAATGTGGTGAATTTTTTCCCAAGTCCATTTTAAGGACCACTGAAGAATGTTGGCCACTGTAAATTCATAACTCGACATGACATGATTCAAAACTTGCATTTGGTGTGGTATGTCACACAAGGCTGCAAATTGAAACCTAAGCGAGAAAGTGAAGATAGTCTGTTACACATTGTGGGTGCATCTCCTACTGATGATGCCTCTGTCGTGGTTCCAGGATAGTCTTACCTCTGGCCTGTGAGTTTGGGTGGCAAGGAGGGACTGTTCTAGACTAAAAATATCAATTTACAGTATTTACAGCGTGTAAAAAAAGAAGACATTTGTTCTCTGCTCCGGTAAAGCAGGTAGAAATGTCTTGACACAAGCTTTCAGTTTCATATGTCAGATTACCCAATACAGGACAATCTGTCAGTTTTTCTCTCTGTAGCTACAGTTAATGCTCTCAATTCCATTTAATGGATGCCTGGACACCGGGACTTTGGGTCTCGTGTAAAAATAAAGGCCGACAGCAGAGCAAACAGCCCTTATGTTGAAGCTGTTGCTCTGGTTCAGCTTTGGTTTCGAGTAAATCTTCTCCAGAAACGCTGTCTGATACCCTCACTGCCTCTCGACCATCTGTGCTTGGTTACTGAACAGATGGAGAAAAGTCTTTAATTAACACATTATTAAGACATTAGAGAAAATAATATTGTGTAGGTATTCAGTTTCTAGTGTCTCCATACTGTAAATTTAGCATCAACGATAAATATATAGATTATACCTCTTTACAGTCTGGGTAATCAGTGCCACAGCTGTAATCTATTAAAATACTATTGCCAGACTCCCTGCACAAGATCTGCTGGGCCGATGTGAATCAATTCACCACATATGAGAATCCCATTATATACCATCTCTTCTGTTAAATACGTTTATAGCTCGTATATAATGTAAAGTTAAAATAAGAGGGAAGTGAACATAACTGAGGGCGTCCCATCGTGTGAACCCAGTCTCACACACGTACACAAACACACACATGCCTATAAACACACAGAAACGACAACAGCGACACACAAACAGAAATGACACATAACAGAAACAGAGGAAAGAAACCACACACAAAGAATGAAACTTAAGTCTTGCTGCTTCCTCATAACAGACATCATGGAGCCTTCAATAGATGCCCTCCCCTCTACATGTTCAGGAGTATTAAGACGACATGAGGAGTATATATTTCTACCGCCCGTCTGCATGAGCGAAGGTACCAAAAGGAATAGGAAACAACGTTTTGAACATTAACCACTTCAAAATGCACACAACATATGCAGCATTGTGACTTGATCATTTTGCTGGGGAAAATAATATATCTATCACTCAATCAATCCATCCATCTATTGACATTAACAGAATGTAGTCAATCAAAGTATTGTTCAGTCGTGGATAAACGATATGTTGTAGAATACATTTTTGCCATAGAAACTTTATGAATATCATACCAGGGTCAAATATGCTGCTCATTAACTATGTGCATTTGAGCAGCACGGCATCGGGTACTGTTACAGCCGTGGTGGGACACACGGGGAGTGTAACATATCAAATTGATCCAGTGTACCATAAAGTAGTTTTATTGAAACCACTGAGTGCCTGAGATACATTAGGAGCATCTGAGGAACATCCATCCCTGAGGGAAAATGTGTCAGTGTCAGAGAGAGTCGTGCAGCAAATGTTAGTCAAGGTCAAATACCACATGGGTAATAATGCACGTTAACAAAGGTGGGGGATTATGAGGGTTTGCAAAAGGTTCAGAGGTGTTCTCTGCCCTGTTTTTTCAAAGTCCTACATTATTATTATTATAGTTCTTTGATGCAGAAAACACACCTGATTGCCTAACAAAAGTCTGGCCAATCTATCAAAACATATATGTGTTGCATAAACCAATCATAACCACCAAGTTGAGCCTAATTACCTCACAGACTGACATCGTCTGATTGTACTGGCTGGATAGTCCTATTTCAGACACCATAGGATACTCCTGTGTAAATATCCCACGCAGCTAAATGCCAAACGCTACTGTCGGCAAGCTGTCTTAAAAGTTGGCATCACTATGTGCAATTTAATAGAAAGAAAAACAATAGATTTCGATATAAAACAGCATTTCTTGCTGTGATACCTCAGCGTCTAGCAATATAGACCTACTGTATGTTTATCTGAGAAATAAACACTGAATAATGTTGTGTGTGTTGACCAAATTGTACACCCTTGCAGCACCCAAACCCAATTGTGGGAAAACACTGGACAAAAGTCAACATAGCCATTGTTCTAGACATTAGCTTCATAGCAACGTAACATTAGCCTATTTGGTAAATAAGCCACTCGATGTCACTTGTGCTGCTGAGCCTCGGGGTTCTCTGGAATGTGTAGAAATCCCAGCTTTCACCACACCGTCGATATCTAAAAGGGAATATTGGCAACTGAGAGATGGAAACAGGCCCTAAAAAACCACACAATAAAATGCATATACTGTAGCTATATGGAAGAAATTAGACAAGAATGTTTTCATGCTTTTCATTGTGTTTAACAGTCTCTCTCTTTACACTCTCTGGCTTCCACTCTGGTAAGCGATTTAAACGTTTATTTTTTCATGAAACTTGTTTCTGGATGTGTAGAGTAATCTAGCGCTATTGGTTTTGTCTAATGTCTCAAAGCTATTTATGAGACAGAAGTTAAGTTGACAGTTGAAGATGTCCTGTTCAACCAGCAGGGAAACTGAACTAACGCAGTGACACATGCATGGATAGATATAAAGTCTTTTCACCATTAATCGTAACCAAACTGACCAACACGTGTGTCTAAGTAGTGTGTGAGGATGTTAATGCAAGCCCCAGGGAAGACGGGAGTGGGTCTGAACCTCAAACGCAATCCCACAAACCTGCGGCCTTTCTTTGGTTCTCTTCCAACCTGCATGCAGACAGATGATGCAAGTTCTGTAATCGTATCAAGTATCAAATATCGACATGCGGCAGAAATATCAAACAGTCACACTTTCTGACTTTGGTTGAGAAATCTCATTCTTCCATGGCTGTGGACGGTGGACTCCAGAGACAAGACGTGAGATGAACTGAAGGCCGGAACGAGATGTTTTCTTCATTTATAATCATTTGATTTCATTCCACAGCCCATTTTGATAGAATGTGTTCCTGTGATCTCAGAGCCTCTGACTAAAGTCAGACATTTTAAAGACTGAGTGTGGCACCGCCATCCCCACTGAACATACAATACACAGACAGTGGGCAACCACAAAAGCCTTCTACGTGCACACACACACACACTCAAGTCTATTGTGTGTGCAGACAATAAATAAGCAGTGGGGAGGGTTCAGTCCAGTGCGTTTGTGAGTGAAAATAATATTTACTTCGTGGTATGTCCTCCTCTTTCCCACCTATCTCTCTCAATTCTTTTCAAGTATTCCCATTGCTTCTGCAATCACTGCTCCTTTTCAGCGGATTCTCTCTAGTTGAACTGAACCTGCCTGGTCACTAGCAACATTTTCTATGCGTCAAAAATGCGATATTTATAATTTTGTAGTCGTTCAGACATGTTTCAGAGTAGCGATCGGGCATGACTGCCCTCTGCTCATGCCACAGTCAGGGTCACTGCTTCTGCCCTTTAGTAAAATCTGTCAGGACCCCTTTGACGCATTTCCGTTTCCTGTCCAAGTGAGATTTTTATTGTTCCTAGGGAGCAGACTCCAGAATCTCTCTCCGCCAGCCTTTTCCTGCTTCCTCTGGATGAGGAAATGCTGCTGTGCTTTAGTTCCCCCCCGTCCTAAATCTTTTCTAGGCCAAATCTGGAACATGGACTACAGGACTGAGCTTTGGTCAGCCAAGACTTGATGTCAAAGAATTAAAAGAGTTCCTTCAAGGAAAGACATACCCTCCCATGTACTTTTCTCTCACACAGACACACACACACACTGGCACGCATACACACACACACACACACACACACACACACACACACACACAGACTTAATGGCCTATATTCCAGTGTATAAAACCTTGAAAGCTCAACCTTGTAGTAACCTGCAGTCCCTTGGTGCTTCAGCACAAGAAAATGTGTAAACAAACAAACAAACTAAATATGTAGTCAAAGCTACTGAAATTCAAGTGCAGACTTCATTCAGACACACTTTTTAATACCATGCCTTGCTAGAGGGGAAGCTGATAATCAAACATATGGTCACGTTTAACCATGAAATGTCTTTTACAGCTTTAAGTCTATATTGAACTGAAAACTGGATTTAAAATAAATCTTTCTGAAAGGGTAGGCTATGTGTTTTTAGCAATACTTGCCAGCTATTTATGCTGGGGTTAAAGTCTGAGTGCTAGGAAAAACATAAACATTTTGCATGATTGACATGTCATGTCTCTGTGTAATTACAATCATATTTGAAAACACTTTCAGGGAAAACAAAATAATCACAATAATGAAAACAAAAGAATCAGGTTACGGTGTCAAACAATCCAGACTCAACACAAATAAAGAAAAGGCAGAAAACTTTCATCCTCACAAAAAAATCTTGGTATTCGGGTTTACTGAGCAGCAATTTAACTGATTTCTATCTCAAAATTATCTTAATCGCAATATAAACATGGGCTACATTGTAATCAGTTAAGTTATTGGGAAAAAAATGGTTGTTTATGACGTTCTACACTGAGCACTATTGGTGCAACAAAGAAAAGCTGACATATTCTACTGCTACCAGTGCAAACGCAATAGAGGGCCTCACAAAACCAGCAGTGAAACTCTTAAAGATGTCTGCACTACAATGGGGACAGAAAAATGCTTTAAAATCAGATTCGCAAAGCGGTTTGAGCAGGATGGAGAGTGTTTGTGCAGGAGAGGGTTTTTATCAGCGCAAAACATTCACAGGAATTCCGGTTTGGGATTGTCCATCCAATTCCTGCGTTCCACAGGAAACCCTGCATAAAAAGCAACTGAATTACGCCCAAAGACATTTCATTTCGCTTCAGTCGGCTCACGGGGAACACACCGAAATTCAAGCTCTGAGGTTTTATTACAATAAAAAACAGTGTGACGAACTTTAAAAGACATTGGCACCATGGAAGAGTTCTCTGCTCCACTGCACCGGCGGTCACGGCTGGGCTCTGCCTCCGCTGAGTCCGCGCGCCAGGACTCACCTGATCACCTCATAGGCCTACTTAGAAGGTAAGATAGGCCTACTTATTTCATTTCAAACTGTAACCACTAGATACATGCTCTAATTTCGTTGTCTGTCAGTTTGTGTTGTTTCTAATATTGATCTAATATTACTATTAGATTTTTTAATTTTTTAATTAGTGGGGTGACATGTAGGTAGATATATAACTATTATTAATCTAACAGCCGTGATCCGCTAACTAACATTAAGACAATTCAGCCCAATAACCACAAGGGTGCCACACGGTTCCATGCGCCGTATTGGCTTTAAACTAGTCTTTTAAATTAATTAGTGGTGCCTATTGCGCATTTAAGCTACCTTGTGGAAATTTAATTATTTTAAACGGAGCGTAAACTATAACGTATTAAACAACAATAGCAATGGCCTAATTTCTAGAAAATGCATATATTCATTTGCATAGATCCCCCCATTTAAATGAACGTATACGTGCATATAGGCTACTGTAACAAAAACTAGCAACGTCAAAAGTTCTACATATAACCCATAAATCCACAGGTTTTAATAAAGTCTTATCTTCATTTCTTATCAACAACTGCCAATCTAAGGATAGGTCTCCGGATACTTTCGTTTGAAAAGTAGGCTATATCATTGGTTATCCTTGAAGTAAGTTTTTAGGCTTCTTAATGACGTCACTTTCTACTGTGCGGGACTCCCAGCTAAAGGAGGTCCCGTTACCCCATTACTCTTGACAGTTTCCGTTCAACGAGACCTAACCTGCGTGTGGAGTAGACCGGAGTTTTATCACTGGACTTAACGAGACTTATTGGAGAGCGGATTATAACAGGAGATACAGTAGGCTACTTTGTTCAAATCTTGTGCAATTGGCCATTCTTCCCTCAAGAACAACACGCTTCTGTGGGGCATCGAACACTATAGGACCACCTCCCAAGTGGAATAAATCTTAGAGGTGATTGTACGTTGCACTGTTTTATTTGTGCTGTAAATATTCCAGTGTATGCGCCCGATGCATTTGGTTTAGGTTGTTTGTTGGTCCACCACCAAGTCAATATTTCAAATATAAAACCACAGCATCGATTTATTGTCTTAATTATTTGTGTAATGTTGGTGGTAATATTGTAACTTGTGGCGTGCGGATTTACACAACTGTAAAACAGCGACCCCCGATGGCTATTGAAAAACATATGTGTCCACTTCGGATCGCCCTGTGTGTCAGTTGTCATAAATTTCTCTTTTACAAATCGTATTTGTAAAGGACATTTCACACTACCGCACAAATCCTGCCATCTTAAATACCTTTCCTGCAATAACAGTGGTTAATTTCATTGGCAGTTGTATACAAATTACTTTACTACAAATTATCCAATTAGCCAGATAAGCTATCATCAAACCCAGCTCTGTGGCCTAAATGCAGTCCACCAAATGTCAATCACCTGCACTGTATCTTAAGTTCCTGGGGTGTTAACCTTCTGTACATGTGCTTTGAGCTCTCTAGGAGACTACTTTTAAACACTTTGACAAATTCCGACACAGGCAAGTAAGCGTCGCTGCGCACGTACATGTCTTTAAAGTGCCCCCCTGCAGTGCTGGAAGTCACGCTAGCCGGGGGTGCTTTGTGAACGAGCCCAGGCTGCAGGTCCTGTCTCTGGGCCCAGGGCCAGGAGGGGATCAGACAAGCATGCAAGCTGTCAGCCGAAGCTTAGCATCACCTCCAGGGTGGAGCGACACTGCAGGCTAGTCTCCCAAGCTATCACCCCGGGCTATCGCTTTAATTCTCTGTTGTTGGCTTCTCTCGGGGGACTTATGAACCAAGTTAATATGTCCCTGTTAGGATAGCGTCAGGTTAGGAACAGCTCCAACATGATTTCCCAGTGATCTCATTGGTGGGGCAGCCTAGGGTGAGCCATGGCAGTCTTGGAAGAATAGTTAAGTACTTAATGGTACTGCAGGAAGTATGTCATCTTGTATGGGACAAGAAAACCTATGTGGTCCTGGCTGATGTTAACCATTGTAACCATTAAAGGGGGGTGTGACAATTGATCTTCATCACACCACTGCAGAGAGCGAGGGGCCCCCCGTGAGGTGTGTGTGTGTGGGGGGGCAACACTGCACACACACACACACACACACACACACGCACGCACGCACACACACTCACACACACACACACATAGATCAATAAAAGCCTATAGTGATGACAAACAGTGTGAAGTTACGGAGCATAAACACCGCATAAGGCAGCTGTATGATTAGTAATAAAGGCATCTTAAAACAGAGGAAGCAGAATGCCCGAAGTGCTACATTTTTCTCTCTCCACCGTAACACGTTTTACAGCCCCCTCCCCCGTGGTTAAAATCACACACCAGGGGAGCACGGGGAAGTCTGTTTTAACGCAACGAACATTACGTTCTGCTTGTTATCTTGTTAACCAAAAAAGACAACTTTGCCGTTTGCACGGACAATTTGCCAAATATCAGTCACATTTTGAGATGCATTCAGCTACAGTCAACTGAACTTGACCCGAATTGCTCAACGCAAGTTCATCTCTGATACAAAAAAGTGCCGGGTTTCTTTTTTTATGGTATGTCATGACTTCTGGATTTTGTTGTGGAGTTCACAGCCGCTGCTGTTTCATGGCTTGAGACCATTAATGATATTTAACAGAGCTTTGCAGATTAATGGTTTGGATTCCATCTGTGTTTAATGCTTTCCCTCCAGACCTCACGGTGTTTTGATTTGACCTGCTGTAGACAGGTTGAGCTTCGGTAGAGGTCCAGTAAGAGGGCATTCAGTTAGACACGAGACAGCTGACACTGAGACCATTACTCTGGCCCGTCCCTGGAAGCCTTCTCTTTGGAACGGATCTTGGACCTATGTTTTTAACATGGATTACATTACATTACATTTGTTTTTGTAGAAATAATTCTTTATGTAAGGAATGGCGGTCAGTATAGGTCTACTACAGCTCATACTGCTGGAAGGGGGGGTAGAGAGTTGGGGGGCAGGGGGTGGGGGACAGGCACTCAGGGGGGAGCATGCTCTGTGGGTTGAGTTTCAAACCAAATCAATATTTAGACAGATAAACGTATGGAAGCATGTCTCAACGAGCA
>JAOEHI010000879.1:0-13240 GCA_025447815.1 Percopsis transmontana
TGACAAGGTCGGTGAGGATGGGAAAAATCTCACATTTCTGCCCGCCGGCTTTCAAAAAGAAAATCCGCACTTCAGTCGCATCCACAGCAAACTTTAAACGGCGTTAAAGCAACAATGGGGAAATGTCCCCTCAATGCTAATGTAAACCCTGTTTGGATAAGGATTCAAAATTGAATATGAAGATGAAATCTGACGCAGAGTGGCAAAAATTTTGAAAAATAATTGCTCGCAGCAAAATATGGAAAAATTGAACTATGAACTAGTTCATTTTTGGAACTGTGAACTTAGTTCATACTTCAAAATTGAACTATGAACTATGTGTGAACTGAACTTTGAACTAGTTCATGTAGAAAATGAACTTTCCCATCACAACACCGGCATGAATGCTATGCTTGCCATCCCCACCGAAATGTGGCTGCACAATGTCATAAACTTCACTTACTTTAACTAACAGATGTTTTTGATTTAATGTTCATACATTTGTGTTTATGGTCTTATTTGTGCCGTTAAACTATGGAGTCTAGTAGGCCTTACACTACTCTGCATATACTAGGCCTACTGGTGTCCTGCTTTAGTTGGTCGTATTGTATCATACTGTGATGTTTGGTTTTGATACCCGTGTGGAGGTTTGATGTGGTCATTAAATGATTATTAATATACTGCAAATCAGATGCGCTGAAATAATGGAAGTAGGCCTAGGCCTAATGCTTGAAGCTACGAATGATTATTTGCAAGAGTCAGTCTCTTTGAGGCACGTGCAAGTGCCCGGTGAAAAACAGCTCCCCCGAAAGCCGTAAAGTTCGCACACTTTTAGCAGTAATAATGAAATTAAATTACTGTTACCTTTTGTATGTGTCAACAACTCCAAGGTTTAGAAAATCTTCCACTTCAGAAGACTCCTCAATGTCTTTTACTGATCTTGTCTCCGAATTGTTTGTCTGAGAACCATATGGTCCTGCGCAAACAACAAATCCAAGAACCGCAAGTGCAACCAGCGCCCTTGTCTTTGACTGATTTGATCTGCCATTGTTGGCCGTTTGGCGTGCGTTCTGAATGATTTTGCATGTGACATAGCCTGCAATAACTGTTTTCCAAGTTAGAAAAGCATTGAGAAAGATTATAGTTGTCAGCAACAACTTTACTACAAACCCAACCAATGTCACTGCTAAAATAATTAATGATACATATATTAAATCATCACAAAGAATCTCTATTTCTGACGGGATAGCCTCAATCGCCTGGGCAGGGACAAATCCTCGTGTGACCGACATACTGTTTCTTCTTCTTGTTCCGTAGACAAATACAAGACGCGGAAATCGGGAAGTAACTTTAAGCCTATACCGCGGAAAGTATACGTTTGCCTACGCAGAACCATAAATGAACCCTAAATCCCATTCATGTGTATTGGTGCCACCACGGTACGTGCTGCGTAGACGCAGGCGCAAGTTCGTCGAGCAGCGAGCAATGGTTCAAGCCTGGGGTGAAATAACAGAACAGAATATCGTGCAAGGAAGGGAGTAGACCAGATCGTATCTCTCGGGAAGTTCTTCTTTCGTATTATTTATTGGCATTTCGCAAGCAACTATTAATGTGCATACACCGCCACCTACTGTGCTGGAGGCAGGTCATTGCCTACTTACTTTAAATTCTCCTCCTAGTCCCGACATACAGTTCGTTCCACACCTTTTCTTTGTACTCCTCACTACCTAAAATACCAACCAAACCCCATCCTCATCCAACCCTCTCTCACACAATCCTGTATCATGTGTATTCAGTGTGTACAAATCTTAATCTTCTCCAAATGACCTCCTCCCTCCTACAACCCATAGCCACCAACTCTTCCCTAACACATTTGTTTACCCTGTAAAATTTCCTCCCCTTTTTACCATTATCCCACATCCTCTGCCACCTACTGTCCCCTACCTCTTGTACTAAAGTTTTCATCTCCCCACGACCCAACAAAATCTTCAAATCTTCCCTTTGTTTCTTACATGCCTGTTTCACATTATCATCAGCCCTTTCATTTCCCACCACACCATGTGCCGGTTAATCAATAAAACTTCACCACTATCCCACTTCTCTCTATCTCCGTCAATAAGCTCATCACCTCTGCCCCCTCTTAGCCCTACAATATTTCATGCTTATAGCAGTACTGCTGCTGAATCGGCAAATATAACTGCTCTTAGTGGCTTTCCCTACCCACCTCAAGCCTATTATTAA
This sequence comes from Percopsis transmontana, assembly GCA_025447815.1. NCBI lineage: Eukaryota > Metazoa > Chordata > Actinopteri > Percopsiformes > Percopsidae > Percopsis > Percopsis transmontana. The sequence goes on from JAOEHI010000879.1 coordinate 2,221, forward strand.
TGCCACCATCTCTGCTGATAAAAAGTCAGTTAATCTATTTGTGGCATATATTAAACTCTGGTATATGTACTCCTGATCCTACCCTCCCCCCTGTATACATTTCTATAAAGTTGTAGAATGAATTATCTATATACGTCTTTACTATGTCACTTATTCCTTCATTCCCTGGCTCCTTCCTCCTTTCAATTATGCTTAAATCTACTTCTGGCCACTGTTGGGCATACTTCTTTCCCTTCCAACCCATTCTCTATCACTGTCCCTCCAATAATTCATCCCTACTCCCTCTTTCTTCCTTCAACATTTACACAGCCCCCTCTTGTTGCCACTGCCACAGGGTGTCACCCAAAAGGCCAGAGCCAGCTTTTCTCTCCTAAACTCCAGTGGTAACTCCACAGTGCAAACAGAACGCTGCATCCATAGCCTCTCGTCTCCCTCTTCTTCTTTAGCATTTCTTCTTTTTGTTCTTTCTTCACTCAAGTGATCACATCTATGAACAGCAGCAAATGCTCTACCAAGAACATTTGCTTTCTCGTTGTTAGAGATGACATTAATACTCCCTTCCACCAACACCGGTATTTGTGCTGTTGTTCCCCTTCCTTACATCTTGTTAAACATTACTGTCCCAATATCAGTCTCCCTTCCCATAGATGAGCAGTAATTATGCCACACCTTCCTTTTTGCTTTCTTTATTGTTTTCCTAGCTACTGCTAACTATTAAATTATCTATTGTCAATCACTTTTTAAGTTTCTTAAAAGCTGTACTGTATCTCTTTCTTTGACTGCTCTTGAACAGTCACCTGTCATGGAACCACCTATACCTACCTCCTCCATTACTTGCTGAAGCTTCAGCTGCATTCATTATCACTGATGTTACTGCTTCTGTACACTCCTCCACTGAAGCAACCATCACCACATTTTTACCCCCTTGTTCACATAAGTATGTATACATACAATAATGATGGAAGACAGCCTCACCAGACCAACTTATGTCAGTCTCCTGAGATGTATCATCAAGAAACAAACACAAAATAGACACTTTAATACATCAAAGTTACTAATTAACTTTTGCATTTAGTCTCAATGATAGTAGTATTCTGAACATATACATTTTTTACAATAATATTATACAATTCCCATGACAATAACAGTTACTGAGTTTTGTTTGTACATGCATAGGCTACCTTACATTAATGTGCAGATGATGCTGGGTAGGATATTCAATCTCTTACCATGTTTCAGTGATAGACAGGAAAATGTAACAATTTAACAATGAATACTTAAATACTTTTCTTGATGTTCAGTAGCCTGCATTTGTGAGATTGTAGATTCTTCGCGTTTATTGCAGATTTGCAGATATTGTGGCCACCGATTGGGCTGGCTGGCTCTAATCCCCCACCTCATTAGAAGATGGTGAGAGGGTGGCAAAACACCAGACAGCATTTAGTGTTTGACTAATTTATTGTGCTTGTACAGTGTTGTCACCTATTATCTCAGCTGCTGTCAGAAATGGTGACCTGTTGCTGGCTCTCTGTAGATTCTACACATGAATACATTTGTCCACATAAAGGTGAGAGGATGACAAATCGCCTGAAAACAGTTGGTTAGTGTTTGACTAATTTATTGTGCCGTGAATAGGCTATGTAGGCCTATTCCAAAATAACTTTAAGATTAGATAATGCAAATATCACTTATACATGCATGCAAAAATAATAGTACTACAATAGTAGTTAATCAATAGTAGTTGCAGAAGCTATGTTGTGTGTATAGCTGTACAGTGTAAATTTGTTATATGCTGTGGTTGGGTTTGCTAGCATGCATGTGACTGTGAATTTATATATGAACAGTAGTATGTACAGTACTTATTACTTACATACTAATTGTTATTATTATTAATAATTATTATAGGCCTATGTGCCCATGTAACAATTCCTGAGGACACAAGGTTGAGTTTATCTATTTCTCTGTGTTACTGCACCCTATAGTGAACATTCGTTAACAATGCAGCTCCAAAATACTAACTAAATAAGGTAGTATTACAATTAAACGGCTAATAACCAACAGAAAATGCAACAACCACTTGAAAGGGACAAAAGTTTATTGTAACCCTACAAATTGACACAAATGAGAAAAGAAAAATGTACAAAAAAATCCCCTCCTTGTACAGGTCAGAAAACTATCCAACATACATGGACCACAGTATAATTATTAATAATTTTAATATAACATTTTATAGTAATGGTGTGTATACATACAAAATATAGCAAACTAAATAAGGCAAATAAATAGAGGTACAATTTACAGGAAAATGGAACATTCCTCAATCGTTTTTTTTATTTTTTATTTTATGTCAAACATCGCGAGTGGCGTACAAAATGTTTTTTCAACTGTACATATTTCGGTGAAGGATTTTTTTTTTTATCCATAAAAATACTGACAACTCACAATGATACAACCTGTTGGGTGCAACAACTTGTTGTTTAACCGGGGTTTTCCATATTGCAAACAACTTTCTATTAAAAGGTTAAAGTCTGCAAATCATACTTTATGCACCCTTCTTTAGGCTTGCAGTTTGATGCCAAGTGCAAGATTTGGCAAAGACAACATTCCCCTTTTTAAACACACCAAAGCATGTGAAGTAGACAAGACAAGTGAGGCCTCAAAACTCAATGCCCCCTAACAAAGGAGAAGCATATAACTGACAGGAAATTGACTCCTTTGTGTTTCTGGCAGCCCAACCAGAGTAGCTAACCTCACTCGCAGCGTTTCTTTCATTACCCATCATATAGGCTATAACAACTATGTTTATAATTGCAAATTACACATTTATCATTTGGGGGAACTTTGCCCGGCGCTGTGACTGGAAAGGTTCCATATTAAAAGTGCATTGAACAAGCTACTATTTTCATTCGTCTAATTTCCATCTTTACACCCTACAAGCCAGTCAATGGCCAAATAAACATATTCAAACATGTAACAAAACAAACAAAAAATAATACTGACAATGTCGCAATACCCCTCAGTAAATAGTCTATACTACTATATGAATTAAAGCTCTCTATAAAGATTTTAGAGGGACTGTCAAAGTCTGTTAATGAACTTCTTAGGAGTAGCTAATTTTAAAGCAAAGAGCGAAATATAAAATACCTCACTTTAACATTAGATGCTGGCTGAGGAACGTGTACATTTACATTGTTCTCCCCTCAACTTGAATCAACTGAATTGATCTGAAATAAGTTTGATACTAAAGTGTCTAAAAGTTGAAGTATTTGTCAGTATTTGTCAGGTTTATCCATTAGCATCTGGGGTATGCAAATACTAGGACCATCTCTGCACCATGTCCTTCAAATTGTCTGAACATCAAAGTAGTTTCTCTCTGCTTAACAGGGACAGGGAGATTATACTGCTTTTGATTAGATTTAGTGGGTTTTATGAGGGGTGTCTGGGGGGAAAAAAAGCTTTGAGCAAAATGAAGAAGATTAGTGTTACCTACATACATAACCAGCAAAACCTTACAAAGGATATGCCAGACAGTGAAGTAGTAGTTATTTAGGAAACTGTTGCTAGACTGCTGTGGTCAAGTACTGTAGCACATAATGAATCTAAGTGGAATTGTTGTGGAAACCTCTGAAGCCTCAAGATGGCGCCAATCAGTCTTAAGTGAACAATGTACTGTGTCATTTTGCTACAAGCACTATATTCCACTATAGGAATGGTACATGTGTAAAACAGAATAAGAGGCACTTAAAGGTGAAACAAAACAAAAAAACTGTCAAATAAGAAAGGTTGCCAGATTTAATATTGGAAATGTAGGTTTTTCCTTTTCCAAAATGAAAAACCAAGTGCTTACTGCTGTGGGAAAATATGCATCTTCTTTGGAGATATACTGTACATAAAATTATACTCTTCCATGGCTGCCTTCATATTTCTGTAGCACATAGTTGTTTTCTGTAGCAAAATGTACCCAAGGGCTGTTAATCTATCTTTTGCCTAGTAAAGCTCCACTGATTTTCTAACAATAAGTGTATGAAATGTATTTGATAATTATTTATTATTATCTATACAAAGCCATAGGCATTGCATAAGGCTATATATATATAGCCTTATTCAATGACTATAGGGGCTATATATATATATATATATATATATATAGCCTTATTCAATGGCTATAGGAGATATATACACATACATACATACATACATACACACACACACACACACACACACACACACACAGTATATGGTTGGGGAGGACCGAAACCTGTACATACGTGCACAGGGAGATTAGGAGCCAGAAACCCCATATTATTCTTCTCTTCCTCTTTTAACATGGCCCTGCTATACTAAAATAACCAACCAAGTGCATGAGTGCTGAAATCGTCCATCACAAAAAAAAAAAATTAAAAAAAATGCTAGTTGGACTTTTTACTGCAATCAGCAATATCATGCTGCCACGCATTTGAACATTGCACTTCTGCCTTGTATTTTCTGATACTACTAGGCTTTCAAAACCTTTCATCATCACTCTACGTGCCTATAGAGCCCAATATTTACTTTCATTATTAATTTCTTTCTGATAAAACACTAATTTCTTTCTAATTAAGTGAATGCATATAAGATTGGAAAAAACAATGTTAAGTGTTAATTACTTTCTGACATAGTCCATTTTGTTTGCATGTGGTGTACAGTCAGCGGAGAATCCGGCCTCCTACCTTCTACCTACTGACTCCAGGAGCCAAGCTCTCTCTCTCTCGCTCCAACATAACCATTGAGTAAGTCTAACCTATCATGCTGATGGAGACCCCAGGACTTTCAAAAGCATCCACATACATTCCAGCCTTTGTCTCACCTACTGCTAAACGTATAAGAATCTACGACTTCAAAACAAAAACTAATTTTGAACTGAAAAACAACAACACAAAAAAACAAAAGGAAGTAGGCTGCAGTATGTGGGCCCTGTTTATCCACAGAGTAATCTTGTTAAAGTGTTACTGAGAGAAACACATCATGCCTTATGTTATCAGGAGTTACAGTGCCATAGAGCAATGGAGAGATGGGACAAGGAGGGAAGGAAGGACAAAGAAAATACATTTATAGTTCTCTTTGGTGATGAGAGCTAATGTGTATTTATCCCTGTTAATCTCCAGTCAAGGGAAACTATTCATAGCACCTTGTGCTACATGAGCGTATTGCCAACATTTTACTTTGAGGCAATATTAATATATATTATTTTGACAATAACAATATTAATTGTTATTGTCAAAATTGATATCCATGCCCTTTTTACATTTAATAGAAGTTAGATGTTTTCTTAGCACCAAAGGATGAATCCTTTAAATATTACATTAAATTAGTCTCTAAACACAAAGGGGCAAAAACATTAGAAACTCAATCATTCTTGTTAAATTACATACAGGAAATATAGTATGGATTGGATTGTGGGATTACAGACTAAAGAGCGTTATAATTCCCAGAACAGTGCAAACAAGACATAAATGTGTGAAGAGGACAAATTGACATCTATTTTTTTTTCCATGAAGCGAAAAAAACAACAACACACAAATAAAAAAACAACAACACATTTATAATTCTTGTAATGTGAAGTCAAAACCCCCAAAAATGAGGCTTTAGGTCTACAAATACCCCAAAAATGCCACGAAGACAAAAACTCAATCTTTGCAATTAGCTTTCTTAGCTTAGTTTGCATCTAAATATAAATATATAAATGCCTAATTGCAGTATGTTTTGTATTAATACATATACTTTTTTTTCAATTTGCTTTGGCAATGGTTAATGCCACAACAATAATTATCTTCTTGAAACTATTTAACATATAGTATAAATGAAAATTGACCCTTGTGGCACAGTAACATTTTGTGATCCAGGGTGAGCTGATAAGATGTTTCTCCTTGAGCAGTGCCGTGTCTTATGAAATGGCAGCTGAGAGTCCTCCCTGTGAATTCTGTTTTCTGCAGTATACACTTGACAACCAAGTCCCAACTGTCACCTCACAGTTTTGTAATGATTACCCACCAAATGCATTAACACAAACTGTGTCCTTCGCGGAGCTTGGCAGTTAACTAGAAAGAATTGTGTCATTGATCCAATTCTTTATTGGCAGTAGGCTAATGGATGTTGGTGTCTATGTTAAATCATTCTCCTGCAGAAGGCTCCATTGTTGCTATTAGCTAGCCGTCAGTATGAAGCAAATAAAAAGGATCACTTTCGGCCTTGAGGGGAACCAGCTCTTCTCTCCGTGTGTACATATTTGCTGGGGAAAGTGACCACTGGCTTGGACACTTTCTTTGCTTCACATCTATGTACAGGGTAAATGGTTGACTCCAATACCCCACCTGTTACAGGGCAGTTCTTACATTGACATTTTAAAGAATAGCGAAATGTTTGGTGAAAGAAGAGCACCGAGAAACAGGAAGTGACATTCTGGGAGCACAGTGTCAACAGGGTGTGGTAAAAAGAGGACAATGTGTCACAGTGGTCTGTCTATCCATCACAAAATGTCCTTTAAACAACACAGGAGATCGTATGAGTGATAGTGTCTAGGGAAATGGGAGAGAAAGAGCTTTACAAGGGCATTTGTAGACGAGTGTTGCATCCTTCAAACATTGTGGATCATAATACATGCTGATACATGTCCAGTCCAGCCGTTGTATATATCCTGTATACTCCCCAACGTCACCGGATGCCTGAGGACAGTTTGACAGCTAAAGGTCGTAACTCTTGGTGTACACCAGGGCAGACTTTCGGTGCTTTGTCTCTTTGTTTCCTCAACTGGCCTAGTAGTTCACCTTGGTGACGGGTCGTTCACGGCCGCCACTCTCCACCAGGTTGACGGAGCGCTTGCGATTGCGTTTGAACTTGTTCAGGTCTTTGTCGAAAACCTCACCTGAGCGCAGCGCCGACACAAGATCGTCAAACTCCCCGCCCACCTCGTCCGAAGCACCGCCCTTCTTGGCCCTCCGCTCACGCTCTCTCTGCTCCTTAAGCTGAATGGGGGAGCAGATGGGAGCAGAAGGTTAGGCTTGTATGCTTTACAATACAAACTGTCAAACTTAGACCAATAGCCAAAACACTAACTATATAGAGTATAAGAACACACCTAGGCCTGTCCTTGAACTATCCTATCTGGTAATCACAACACGCTAAATATTTGACGATGCTACGTGATACGGTTTGAGGGTTTTGCTCTCTCACCATGGCCTCCATCCGTGCCCTCCTCTCCTCCTCGTCCTTGCGTCGCTGCATGTTCTCCAGGTCTTGCCGGGCCTCTCCGAACGACTGCAGGAAGGATTCGAAGATCCCAAAGAACTCGTCGGGCTGCATCCTCCCCTGTTCTTCCCCGAAGTGCTGCAGAGAATTGGCAAACTGCATACAGATAGGGGGGATGTAAAATGTCGATCAGACTTTCATACTATTCAAAACAAAACACAACAGATCTTGACTGTTATGGGAGGCAACTGTGTAAGGAGGGTCTCTTGTTGCTCTTGGAGTGAAGAATTAGGGCTCTTCTTCGCCCATCCCACCATTATGGGCTGGTCTCTATGGCAACCACCACCACCATCATCCCTCCCTCCCTTGTAATTACATGTCTGGTCAATTGTTTTTCTTCTCATCCCCCGTGTCTCAGTGAAATGAGTAAACAGTATAAATGAAAAGAATATGCACACAAACATCACAGAGGATTGACGACACACGCACACCACCATTTCTGAGGTTGCAGGTTCAGGCCTAAAATGTAATGTGCAGTGGACATTTATATGCAGACAAATGTAATCCCCTTTCTGCCTCACAAACGTTTGGCTGAATGTAAGGCAAACTGTAAGTTTTACCTTTGAGGGACCTAAAATCTGATATTTTTATTGCATGCTAAAACGTGGCAGGCTAGCTTCTATTTGGGTCACAAGATTAACAAAGGCAGATTTCTGTGTGTTGGCATGGCAATGTAGCCTATGTCATATGTAAACCCTACCCATCTCTCTGGATAAAGGAAAACCCCTTTCTTTTTCTGTCAGCCGGTCCCAGTTACCCGCATGACCTTAGACAACTGTAATCCTTACAGATTTATGTAGCAGTGTATGCTAGCTCGCAGGAACACCCCACCCCTAAACAAACCATTGTGTTTTAAAAGCCTCAGTGGGCTGCTAGCGGTGATAAGCCATCAGTTTCTCACTCCTTAACACACAAACACAAGTGCATCGCCTTTCCACTGTGTTTGCACTACATCAGACACCTAATGGTCCGTTAAAGTACATTGAGAGGAAAGTGAGTAAATGTGTCAGGCTCCTCGCCTTCCCAACAACCACACAAACACACACACGCGCACACACACACCCTACACACCCCCTTACACGCCCGTCATGTTCGCTGAACACAAGTTCTTTTGTGTTCCAACAGTAACCTGTGATCCGGGAGCTCTGCTATTCTCCCGTGACGGCCCAAATGACCCGTTGTCCCTCCCATCAAGCCTCAGCTTAACCAAATAAATAATGCGAACGAAAAGGAGCAACATACACATAGGACTTTACACTGGGGCCCAAAAAGCAATATGCTCTAGAAAATCAGCTGAGATTAATATATACAGTATGTAACATTCTAATATTTACTTATTTAATATCTACCATTACCCCAAGTAAGAGCAACAGGACAAACAAAAGGAAATATAATATTTTCTTATTTGTCCCCCGACATTTTCTTGCCTTTTAAATGTACTGTTGTATTGCTCTGTAGACTCCTCTTAACTAACATACTGTTGGTAGAATGTACACATGTCCCATTATACATAATACCGCATGGACAAAACTCAAAAGGCCATCCTTTCTCAGTTTTCCAAAGATGTAAATTGTAGAGGTTTGAACTTCCTTCAAACAGAAATGTGTGTGAAAAACACACAGGAAAGGATGAGAGGCGGGGTGGAAAATGTCCCAACGCCGGGGTTCCCCGGCCCGGTGAAGTCATCACATGCAGGACTCTCCCTCTCTCTCTCTCTCTCTCTCTCTCTCTGAGCTATCACTCTCCTGGTTCTCCTTTCTCCACTTGACCGGCAGGGTCTACTGGTAGTGTTAAGTATTATTTATTGCTACTGGCACTATGAGTTAAAGGATTAGAGCCACACAGAGAATTCCACAGACAGAGGCACTTGCGTACAGTACACACACACACACACACACACACACACACACACACACACACACACACACACACACACACACACACACACACACACACCGTGGCCACGGCCAATACACTGAAAGAAAAGAAAGAAATACACAAAATATACAATATGTATTGAAAAATATACAGTAAACACACACCTACTGCAAGTGTGTGCATATTTACCTTGTCTTTGGCTTCACTTAGCTGGTCTTCCAGCTCAGAGAAGCTGAAGCCGGCCACGGTGATGAAGTCACCAATCACGGCTACGAACTTATCGCCACGCTCCCTCGCCCTGCTCTGCTGGTACTGCAGCTCCTGGGCCGAGACGGAACATGAGACTCGTCACTTTCAAACATTCCAAGTGCACAAAGGGACATGATTTTAGTCTGGAAGTTTCCCTTGTGGTTGAAACCAGCGTTACAGAAACATTGCGATTTTGCTTTGAAACTCGTCCGCAGTAACGGCTCTTCAGCACTTGAATGCCTAGTGGCTTGCATTACGCTCTACTCCTTTCATGCACACTTGTGTTTCAAACATAAACAGCGAGCTGGGGCAGAGATCTGGGTATGGCTATAACGCAGTGGTTACCGTACTGTGTATTTAAAGGGGTTGACCATGATGAAAAGGTCCCCGTAGTTTGACGACACCACACCACACACACATTTGGGAGGCGTGTGCATGAGCTACTGCTCAACAACGATTTGAAAATCGGTTGTCGGTTGAGAAAAGTGTGCGACTGTGTGGCAAAGTGTGGCGTGTTCAAGAACGTCTGAGCCCAAACGTGGCGCTTAGCCTTCCAAGTGACTGTGGAACATTAGCACCGCTTAAACGCCTGAGCCTCCTGCCCACCTCTGGCCTGCTCCAAGACCTAATTACACAGAGGGAGGGAACATAAGGGATAACAACTCACCGCCTCAAGAGCCTTCAGTCCACTTCTGATACTGTACACCTCCTTCTCTAACTCAGCCAGACTAAAAGACAGAAGAAATGTTAAACCACAAAGAATTAGTGGACAGCTTGCAATCCAAGTTATGAACCACTTCTTCTCTAATGTAATCACCCAATGCGTAGGTTAGACTCACTTGACTTTGGCAGCGTCTGGTATACTGTTGAGGTCCTGCTGGATGTAGAGTGTGTCAGGGTAGTTCTTCTCAAAGATCATGATCAGGTAGTGCAACATGGTGATGTTCCTGTTGAATAATAACAGACAGATGAATGGAGAATACATTAGAATGTGAAAGCACGATTTAACTAAGTGTAGAATTTGCTAATCTTTTATCCAAAGCGACCTGCAGTGAGTATGTTTGCAAGTAATAAGGAGCAGGTAGGAGTTAGCTCAAAGCTTACTGGAGGGTCCGAGTTGGGGGACTTAACCCAGGACCTTTGTCTGGGTTCTGGAGGTCAAAAACACTAGACTATTCACCAGATCCTGCCTGGCAACTCCAGAGAGTTGCCAGGCAGCTAAACTAAGTCCTCACAAATCATGTGGGACACAGCTTGACCTGACACAGGTGTGGATACATAGACCCAGGCTTTTCTCCTAATCCTACGGGCCCACCTGTCTATGCTGGACTTGGTGTCTGCAATCTTGTTGAGGCTGGACACCTTGAAGCCGTACGCATTGCCGCGCTGGCCCTTGTTCATGAAGTTGCCGAAGGCCAGCACCACCTCCAGGACCTGGGTCAGTCGCTTGCTCCGCATCACCTCCTTGGAGGCATTCAGGATGGCTGGCCGGGGAGGAGCAGAGGAAAAGGAGCGGGGAGAGAGAGAGAGATATGATAGATAGATAGATAGATAGATAGATAGATAGATAGATAGATAGATAGATAGATAGATAGATAGATAGATAGAT
>JAOEHI010000880.1:0-13240 GCA_025447815.1 Percopsis transmontana
CCAGGGAGGGGGGATGTGTGTGTGTGTGTGAGAGAGAGAGAGAGAGAGAGAGAGGGAGGGAGGGAGGGAGGGAGGGAGGGAGGGAATGTGTGTGTGTGTGTGTGTGCGCGCGCGAATGGGGATGTCCTACCGTTTTCAAAACAGTCCTCTTAATATCAGTGCCCTAACTCTCTCACAGGTGGCAAAGTGATGCTTCCTTTGTCTTCTGCCCACTCTCTCTCTCTCTCTGCTTGTCTTTCTTTTATTATGCGTGGGACCAGGAGACAATAGTAACTCCTGTTTCACTTTCACTTTCAGCAAGTCTTCAGCGTGTGTGTGTGTTTATGCACATCTAAATGCTGTGCCATGCAGCTGTGCCTATGGTAACTTTATTGGTAAACATGGCGGCCCCCGTGGCATGGGACATGTAACACATGGTGCTACAATTTACAGCGATGTACACCGTTTAAAACACATACATTATATGATAAAATACAGTACCAGTCAAAAGTTTGGACACACTTTCCCATATTAATTTGTATATGTATATCTAATCATTATTTGGACCTTTAAGGGAATATGCAAATATATCTTACAACCTAGAATTCATGTAGGAAACATACAGTATGTCCCCACGTCCTTACAGCGATGTCAAATTTAATGTTTATCAATAGGCAAGAAGAATAGAATATATTAGAATAGAATATAGTAGTAAAATGTAGTTAATATTAAAGTAATTGATATAACTATACTGTGTTCTTGAATAGCTTTTTACATAATATGCATACATTCACATGAAGAGTTGATTCTGTTCTGTAAGCCTTTGTAGTAGTTTATTAGGGTCTTTTTTAAAGTGGGGGGGGGGGCTGTCTGTTGGAACAGCTACAAAGTATTTACTACCACACGGACATAGGCTTTCAGCAGGAGGGAGAGGTGTGCGTGTGTGTGTGTGTGTTCCTAAGTGGTTAAATAAAAGGTTTGACAAGGTGTGGCTATTAGGCTGGGCTGCTTATGTCATAGTGCTTACATTTTCATACACCAATGGCAGCTATACAGCAAGCAGCTATAAAGCGAAACAAAAACAAATGTATACGGTGTCCTGAAAGTCAAAAGAACTGTGTCGTGGATTTACGAATACAACATCGCTTCTGCACACGTGGCTTCACTGTGCTACACCCGAGGGGCTGTGTAGGCTACTCTGTCACATTTGGCAGTCCATAAAGCACACAGCAGCTCAGGCCACGGCGAGAGATGTTCATGCCGTGGGCCTCACGCCACTGATCGGCGCTCTCCTCGTAGCACTCCACGCTGGAGAGGCTGGCGAAGCCGTCGAACCCTCCGACTACAAAGAGCGTGTCCTCCACCACCGCGATTCCAAAGCTCCTGCGGGGGGTTGTCATGGGTGGAGTCCCGCACCAGGCGTTGATGCCGGGGCTGTAGGCCTCGACGCTGCGCAGGCTGTGGAGACCTTTACATCCTCCCACCTCAGAAGGAGAACAGGAAAAATGGTTAACCCCAGTGTTGGGATTCCTGCGCATGCTTGTTATAGGACTTCCGATAGATTCTAAAAAACAACGGTCAGAGAAGTCCCCTTGTTTTGTTTTGTTTTGGTGTCTAATTAAGTCTGAAATGTTCCTAAAGTGTCAAATAGAACCGAATTATAATAGAACTGAACAATCAGGCCCTTACCTTCCTGTATCCATTATTGTTATCTCTGTTTGAGTGAGGGAGGGGGGGGGGGGGGTAGGGGGGGGAGAGCAAGAGGTGCGTACCTGGCTGGGGCCAGAGTCAGCATGGGACTATAATTTAGGTTTAGGGTGCTGCTTACGGCATAGATGCGGTCTCTGTAGGTAACGACACCAAGCCCGTTACGCCTGGTCGCCATGGGGCTGATGACCGTCCACTGGCCGGTCTGAGGGTCGTAGCATTCGGCACTCCTTAGGCTCTCGGAGCCATTGATACCTCCACATATGTACACCTAGGACCAGTCTGAGAGTGTAAACCTTCATAGTGGTGCTCCAACAGATGTCTTACTATTCTTATTTGATGTTCCCAGTTCACTATTCAACTGAATATACTCAAAAGAACATGTCAGTTGTTCCTAACCCTAACAGATGCAACAAAACTGATAGAATGGTCCAGAAACCAGATCAAATATAGCAGTTTTTGGCGCGATTTGATATTTGTGTTCAACTTTCCAGTTCCTGGAGATGAGAGTGACACTACAGTACCTCACAAGTCCAGACTTTCTCACCTGCAGTGAAATTTGCTAGACAAGCCATTAATATCTGCTTATAGTTTGTACACTTGCCTTGCCATGGAAGGTTGTGGCGCTGGCACTGCTTCTCCGGGCATGCATGGGAGGAATGAGACTCCATTGGTTTGCCTCCGGCTTATAGAGTTCTGCTGTGTTAAGTATCTCAAATTCGTCATGGCCTCCCAAGACGTAGAAGCAGCCATTGAGAACAACAAAACTGGCATAACAGCGGCGGCAATGCATGGGCGCCACCTGGTGCCATGTGCGGTTGAGCATGTCAAACTTACATACAGTGTTATGAACACTGACGCCGTCATATCCTCCAACACAGTAAAAGAAGTGGTTAAGGACAACAGTACTCAGACCTGTCTGGGGTGTCCCCTCATTGATGATATTCGTCCAGCGGTCGGCTCTTACATCGTAGGCCTCGATGGCATTGGTTGGATGACCTTGGTTCAAACCTCCGATGGCTAATAAGATGGTGTAAGGCAGGCGTGGACGGGCATGATAGCTGTGGCCATCAGAACTGGAGGTCACGTTTGCATTAAAGTCACACATGGTTTTAATGGCGCTGGCAATTATGGGCCTGAACTTGCTATTGTCCTCAACCAGCTCATTCTCCATCACATTCCGCATGCAGTCTTCACTCAAGAAAGCCAGACGGACCTGGACAGAATAAAAGGAAGCAGTTCTAATTAAAAAAGACTAATTAAACAATACTAGACACAATACCATTAACATGTAAAGTGTAGACATTTACCTTGGACAGCAGAAAAGAGATGTGACCTTTGCGTTCCTCAGGCAAGTGGTTGATCCATCGCAGAACAGCTGCAAAAACGACACTCTCTATCGCATTGAGCTGGTCCTTCTCGATGATATCAGCAAGTTCCTGTGGCGAGAGCTCCAGGAACTCTTCAGAGATGCAGGCCAGCTTCTTAAAGTGTACCAGGATATAGTGGTAGGCCTTGTGCCTCAGGTCAGAGCAGCAGCAGGTTTCCACAGATTTCCAGGTGCCAATGCAGTTCTCTGGAGACAACTGGCCCTCGAGAAAGTCAGAGCAGGCTCTAACTACACCCATGATGTTGAACTGGTCTGAAGCTGCAAGGAGCTCCTTCACATTTTGTGCAGTCACCGGCACAGAGAGGGTGTAGACATACTCTATGATGAAATGCATTATGTGTGGGGACACACCTGGGATGTTATACTCCCGTTGGTGTTGGGGGTGTCTGAGGAAGAGATCCCTATGGAAAAACAGGAAATTGCTGTGAGATTTATTTTAATTTTAACAAAACACTTGTTCTGGCCCCTATAGTGGGTTTTGCATAGTGTCACTCCTGGCCACTAGATGGCGATCAATATTAATTTTTCTCAAAGTAACATAGTATTTCCTGTTAAAGAGTCTTTGATTAAGTGCACCTGGTGAATGCTACAAATGTGAAGTTGCAGGTTTAGTTAAAGGCCATCTATGTTGCTTTCATGGTAAAAACATTGGGTGTTTCTCAAAGTCAAGATTACTTCCTTGGTAGGACAGGTTCTTTCAAGTCGGGTCCTTGAGAGACTAGGCAAGACTCCTTCCAAGCATCCGGAAAACGCAATGGAACACTCGAGTGTGCAGGTGTACGTCATTGAAAAGGTGCCACCTTAAATGAGCCTACCCGCTATTAACAAGGCTGCAGCTTTACCTACAGCTAACGTTATAAAATATAGCTTCAGTTAGTATCGAGCTATGTAGCTCATTGCTAATATAAATGTATATACTTGAATTAACATTTTGTTTTACTTTCATGCAACACATTTACAGTGATAACAAATATACAAAGACACTGAAGTACTTTAGGAGAGCTGTCGTCAACTCGCTCTCCTTAAACTCTTTTTTTGTTTTTTCTCCAAGATTTTCCAATTTCCCTCACGTGCTCATAGGATTGTGGAGGTGCTTCAAGAACGCAGATCATTCTAATTGATAATTCTCTGAAAGGAAGGACTTGGTCCTTGGTAGAGTTTGAAGGATACTGGACATCGGAGCAGTCCTTCGGCGGCTTTCGATGACGTAACATCCTTGACTTTGAGAAACAACCCATTGTCTGTAAGTAAACCAGTGATTTAACATACTTGCTTTTCATTTATGATAGTTGTATAAATGTATGTTGTAGTGAGAGCTGTACTAGCTTTCCTGTTAAATGCATGGCTGGATGTAATCTAGCTGTACTAGGGGTATTGCTTTGAATCTAGATCTTCCATTTATTGTTTTCTTATTTGTCTTGTTTTACTTAGTTCCTTATGCTGTACTCTAAAGCGGTGGAACTCATCCTTCAAATGCAACAGTTTGCAAAGATTTAATCTATCTGCTAAACTAAAGAAGTTGACTCTTATGCGAGGGCAGAATAACACTCTTATGTCATCCTCTTACAACAGAAGATATACAGTATGTTTGTGCACACACATCACATATAGCTCAAAGGAATATACAGTACACATACTCACGCACATGAAACTAATCTACATTTTCCTAATCTACATTTTCCTAGTTTAAAAAAAGTGATTGTTCCCATCTTGCACTCAAAGGGTCTTGGGCTGACGTAATGTTAAGTCATGTGACTAACTTACCTAAAGTAAGAACTACACTCGCAAAGAACAGCCTTGTGGGCATTAAATGTGACACCATCAACTTGGATTACCACATCAATCAGTTTAGCTTCCAGATGGAGCTCGTTCAAGACTTCAAGTGGTGTGGCACACATTTTTCTCTCCCTGTGGGTCCTCTGTCTTGCACTGTACTGTCACTTATCATACCTGCCTTTTTTGTTTGTGTTCAAAACCGGAACTGGCAGCCAATAAAAAGTGTAGATTCTAATTCAAAAGAAATCAAGACATAGATCTACAGGACAGAATTTTTATTCATCTTGTTTTTATTTATATTTAGACCAATTAATGACGCAACTGTCATTGTGGACAAACTTTGAGCTGAACTTGAGGTGTTGCACTTTTTTGAACATACAACTTATTGGCTATCTGACTGGGAGTGGAAGGACAGATCAGAGATGACTGGTTACCCATCAAAAATGATGTCACACCTAGGGCTAAATTTGACAGACCTGTTTCTCTTTTTTATTTTTATTTTTTTCCTTTTTTTTTTCCCAGAGATTAACTTTGACATGCTAAATTTACATTTAGGCATAATTAGCAGACGCTTTTATCCAGAGCGACTCACAATTAGTAGCCTAAATTACTTCACCAATTAATTTGCACAACATTACTGTAAAGTGTATCATTCGCTTCTGAAAACGAATAATATTTACAATATTAATGTAACTAAATTACATGTTAGCTTTTAAAATTAGTTCAGCCCTTTTGGGTTTCTTCAGACAACACAACTAGAATATTTATCATTTTATGATGTCCCTTCGAATACACTTATTAACTTAATCAGGTAATAAATTTAAATTTTGTTCAGTTAGCAGATACTTTTTATTCTGGGTGATTTACAGTTCAGGAGCAGTGTCGCCCTGCCCTGATACTTAATGAAGGCATAATAATCACTTAAAATGCATGACTTTGTAGGGCATTGTAAGTACTGATTTTAAAACAATGTATTCACCTTTGCAAGTTGGTTTTCTATAGAAAATAATATACGGCAGTAGGCCTACAGAAGGTAACGCTCAATGTAGTACCACCATTTACAAAATGGGCCTATATAAAAGCTGTTGTTCATTGCATGCTTCTTGCTGTTCCTCCTATTCTCTGTGGCACCTTGCCTGTATTGTTTTTAGTCAGGAAGGTTGTTCTGACCAAGTTAAGAATGAAGATGCAGGCAGTGAGGCCACAGTGAAAGAACTTAAGTCGCAGTTGGAAAAAAACGATGGATCAGCTCTTATCAACTCTTATCAAGCAGATGGTGTTGGTAAGAAATGGTTCCACTATCTGTGTTCATGTTGGGATACTGAATAGGGCACCTCATTACACTTGGTGATGAAAATTACCAAAATTGATTGGCTTTTTGATATGTAATTTCTCTACTCTGTTAACATGACCAGGGAAATCTTCAGAACAAAGGCAAATCATTTCTGCACTATACTGTGGTAGAGACCACATTAAACTAAAAGCCAAGGGACCTGGTGGTTCTGACTTGCAGGGTGAAGTAGTAGCCTAATGTGTTTATTTATTTATTTTTTTAAATATGAAATGGAGTCAGTTTCATCAACCAGAGGTTATCTTACATCTTTAAAGCTGTAACTTCACTAGTTTCATGCTTAACCTTAACTTCCAGAATCGAAAGGTCCACATAAGATCTGAAATGTAACTAGGTGTTTGTGTCATGCCTGACCTTAGCCATCAGAAGTGTTGAAATGGCATGTTTTCAGGTGACCTGTCCCTATGATGGCTTCTGTGTTAGACAAGAGGTAAACCTGTCAGTGTTGTTGTTGTAGGGGGAGCTTGTGGTTCTTAACACTGCTATGAACTCTTGTCTTGTTTTCATGCACTGGGATTCCAGTCGTACTGTGCTGCCCCATGTTGACAATTAATATTTTTACACTTTGTTCATTTTCATTTATCTTTTCATTTATTTTTTGCCTCTTTAAGGTTTTAAGGTGGGAATCTCAGTGGACTGTGAGGTGATGTTAATGAAGGTCTGTGCTGAAGGCAGGAATACTGCTGGCACAAACTAGATGCCCCCATCGCTCACCAAGCTCCTTGGAGGTGCCACGCCTCTGACACAGAGTGGGATTCATGGAAAATGTGCTGCCATGTTGTTATTTTGTTGTTACTACCATTACTACTAGTTCATCCTGAACCAATAAAACAAAACATGTTTATATGGAATGCAATTAAGTCAAAATTGAATACAAATGCCTATAAAATAAATCCTGAAATACATAATTTTTTTTTATTTCAAAATTATGTTTTTCTAGCACATATGTTACACCACTATTTCCAAAGCCCTCTGGTTTATGTGGACTTTCACATACAGAACTGGCTGACACGCCCACATGCGGTCAAGTCGCAAGATAACCACGCCCCAATAATTTGAGTATAAGTAATGGAAAAGTGGCATGAAAAACCAGAGCCCTTAGCTCTGTGAAATACAAACTTCATAATTCAACCAGGAAGCTAAGACTAAGGAAAATGCTGTGTGACCATGTGTGTGTGATTCATTCCTTGTTTATGTGTAACTAATATGATCACTTTCACTTCAAAACTTCCCTCATGGGGACTATTTTAGGGGCCATTTGGGACAGCCCCACCTAGTCAGGCTTCAACTGCGCTAGACCAGACCAGAACATGAATCATTATTTCGTATTTTATCATCATTTGTATTCGTATTTGTGTTCTCCACAAGCTTAGTTACTGTAGGCTATATCTATTCATCCTTTTGCTAGCATAACTAATTTGTTGTGGTTATTTAAACTGATTGGTGGAACAGGGCAAGTAAACCTTTTCCGAATCTCTGTTTCTATTTCTTCACCTCGTCCACGCCGAGTTGATACTATTAGATTACACTATATGCCTCACTGACATGGTGTAGGCTATTCGTGGCAGGCATCGATACTGGTGCAGTAAAGCAATCTATGTGTGACGAAAGGAATGTAGGCCTATGACTAATGATTAGGCTACCTTGTAATTTTGGCAGCAACTGTGTTCATGATGTACCTAATTATATAACAAAACTATAAAGGAATGTACGCGATTTTTGCCGACATTTGTTTTTATATTCGCCTTTTTAATTTAAAATTATAACCGTTAATTTTAATACTAATTTGAGTATATTTGTATGGCATAAACTCAGGAAGTATAATGCCATTGATTGTTAACATTGTAGAAAACCAAAAACTGGAATGCTCTTGCTTAACTAAAAAGTGTGGGTGTTGTCTTGATATAAACTATTTCCTATTGCCATTAAACCAGTGGAACCAGTGGACAAAACCAGGAAACCGACATACAGTAAAATCATAGCATCATAGTAAAAGTCACCTATGATGTCATGCCGTCTTCTAGTTAGAAGATGCTATGATTTAAACGCATCACATACTTTCCATTGACCCTTTTCGCAACGGTTCCCAAAAATTGTAATATTATATCCTGTAGGGGGCAGCAAAGGACAAAGAATACAACTTTTTTTCTTTCTTGCTAAGTATGCCTTGAGTATGCAGCTGTGCTTCAAGATTGCCATTGGTCTAGTCCTCCTTTAACACTTGAATTGTAAATACTTGTATTGAGTTTCTGTGTTATGTGATGTGTTATCACATTATTTAGGCCTATAACATGATGCACTCACCTTTAAGTATCATGGTCATATATCATCAGTCCTAAAGCCTCAGTGAGGAAACTGTGTTCTGTCTTGTGTGCTCATTTATGAGGAAAGAATCAAATATTGTACATACATACATACACCTGTCATGTCTACATGTGTTCCTATAGGCCTAATACATGCGAGCACAATGTTTATATATACTTGTTTTGTAATACTTTCCCATTCCATCTCAGAAAAATGACCCATTACCAGTAAATATGCCATAGTTCTTTCCACTCATATTTTTAAAATATTTCTACTTTCTACTGCTTTTAATATATTCATATCCTCCATCAATGGCCTACTTTCATTTTTGCATTGTTCTATTCTGGTAACGTTGACAGGCACAGGCAAGGGAATCATTTACTCACGTGCGTATGCATACACACAAACACATAAACACACACCACAAATGTGCCTAGGAAACACTTACATATTTTAGCAATTACTGTGAGATTACTGTACTGTAAGTAATATTAAATTACTGCAATTAAATGACTGCATATTATACTATACTATACGGTATATTTGTGCTACTAATTGTAAGTCGCTTAGATAAAAGCGTCTGCTAAATGCTGTAAATGTAAACAGTAGTGTGAACCTGTGATCAATGATGTAGACAATCTGCATGCTAGGTCACAAACATAAACAGGATGTCAGTTAGGTCATGCCTGCAAATTTCTGTAACTTTCACAAAGCACCAACTCTACTAGCTTACATTTGACATATTCAAATCAGCAAAGTCTTCCCTTGCCATTGTCCTTTTCTTGCTCTATCTTTCTTTCTTCTTCCCATCGTGCAGAAGACGTAATTGTACATTATTTATCATAATGAAGGATAATCAACAACATATTCAAGCATAATTTGAAGAACAGACTAATGGGTTCTCTAATGCTGTTGTGTTGAAGCATCATGTAATTCCTCAGATAAATGCTTGAGATGACTCAATGCATGCATTTGTGAAGAGGTGAATAATTTAGACATAATTAATTAATTCCATCATTCAAGCATGAATTCTCGCCTTAAATGTACATTGGTAAACAAGACTATACTATAATATACTATACTACACTTGAATTACTATAATAGAACAATAACATGTTCAAAGACTCTGGATGGTGTACTTTCCTGCTTTTAGCTTGCACACACCCCTTGCATGGACTCAAGCACACAATCACACACAAACACACACACACACACACTCATACATACATACACAAAATGAAATCTATCTGCAGTTGGGCTAGATTGAACACTCTATTTGCTGGCAATGCACCAAGAACTTTTCTCTACAATTAGCCTGCTTTAGGAAGCTGATTGGGGACTGATGTGAGTGTTGTGTGTGTGTCTTGGTCTGTAGATAGATACAGCACATGATGTATGCATTATGTGATATATACTTTAGATGGATGTTAGACAGACAGACAGAGAGACACATACAGTATACTACACTGCTGTAAAAAGAAGCACATTCCTTTCAGAGGTTGCCCTTTTGAGCCCTTGACCACCAAAGAGCTGACGTGAGTTACAACATACCTGGTCACCATGGAATCCAATGCTGGATTACATCCACAGGTTTCTGAGAAAGGGTGGCGATGTAGTTGAAGAACACTGTCCCATTATTCTTTCTTTGGCCCAGTTCACCTCCTAACCAGTATAGAGCTGGGTAGGCCAATGAAAGAATGTGCATACACATTTAGTTTAGTTGGTTTTTGATTCTATATACTGTATATTTAATCTCATAATCAAGGGTTTTGGTATAATTAACTGGGGGTTTACGTAGGTGTGTGTACTTTTGCAACCCCTTTAGTTTTGAATGGGGCTTTCAAGAATGGAATTAGGTTAATCGTAACAGGGTTCAAACTACAGTCTTCAACACAGTAAAAAGCTAATCTGACTGCAAACAGTAGCTGGTAACACAACTGGCATACATGGGCACTGTGCAAGCAACTCATGCAATCTATTGCTGTAAGGATGTTTACATGTACACACAAACACACACTCGCTCTCGCTCTCTTTTTCCATCTCCATCTTAACAGTTAAACTACACACTGCCTCTTGTGTACACACACACGCACGCACACAGGCCACAAAGAAACAGTAAGGTTGTTTCCACCCCCTGTTTTAGGCGGTGTCTGTCTTCTCCCCCTCTAATCCCTCCCTGTGTCTCTCCCTGCCTCTGATCTTTGGTATTTCCAACATTCCAGCCATCTGTTGCTCTGTCATTTGGCTAGCAGCACCACAGCCAACCTGTTACATAGACAGCCACAACCACAGTATTCATTGGTCTTCCAGCTTGTCAGAGAGACAGAGAATAACACAGACGGACAGAAAGAAAGAAAGAGGTAGTGCATTCTTGTTGAAACCCACTCTTCATGCCAATCTTGGTCACAAAAGCCATTTCAGTTATATTGAAGTGGTAATGTGAAAGTACCCCAGTGATACTTAAGGCACAGTGATATGTCAGTGATATGTCAATACAGGACAGTTGCTTCTGTTTATAATTAGCCAAGAACCACCAAACAAGTAGTAATACCTGTCAATTTAACAGTCAAAATTGTGTGTGTGTGGGGGGGGGCATGTGATTGCTGTCATGACGTCAGGCATGTTCCATGGAAGTTATTTCTGATTCTTCTTAGGGTCTAATAATGTATATCTATACCACAACCTGTCCTGAACCCCGTAGTGGTGCACTTGTAGCTATGAGACAGGAGACAGGATGTTAGAAGGTCACACTGAAAGCATGCTTTGCTGCACCTCATTCTTTCACTTTTGCAATTGGGACCTAAGTAAAGCAATGTGTTCTGTCTTCACGTGGAAGTCAACAATGTCCTGTCTTCTGCTTGATACAATAGCCCACCTCTGGTGTTACTTGAACAAACAACGTGAAAATGACAAACCCAGAACATTTTTGTTATGTGCTGCTTCAGAGGTTGTTCTGTAAACATAACTGACACATTTTCAGTTATACCCTTTACATTCTGTCCCACAACAGCCCTCCCAAACTAGACCTATGACCTAAAGTAATGTTGAACGTCATTTTAAATAAAGTTGCAAAGGTCAGCTTATCTAAGGTGTTGGTTTGACAATACAGTCTGTATATGTCATTTGGCAATAATTTAGGGTTTTCAAAGGTCACCGAGACATTAGAGATGTCTGAACACCCACTCACTTGTCTACAAAAACACACAATGCCACATCTGATCACAAAAGTACAAGTTAGTTTTTGACTTCCTGTTGGTTGTTTATAGCAGCCTCGTTACAGCATCTATTTTAGTCAGAGCATATATCTACATTGTATGATGTGTCTCCCACTGTTTGGAGGGAGAGATACAAAGAATGTTGGGGGGTGCAATCAAATCAGGGTAATTGCACAGCCATGGAATGGCTGTCACACACACGTGGTGTGTGCATCTGCACACGCACACATACAGTACACAACCCAGGAAGCCGCCCACAGCTACTGGACTGAATCTCTCTCTCTCTCTCTCTCTCTCTCTCTCTCTCTCTCTCTCTCTCTCGCACAATTCATATTAAATCAGTGAGTTTTATTAGCATGATGTATGTGTAATATGTGCCCCTAAGGCATTTAAAATGAGTCACAGTATATTAATGAATAACTAGAAATTAATAAAACCAATAATAACAACTATGCAGATGATTAGGAAAAATAATTTAGGATTTAAAATACTTATAAGATAAAGGATTAATCAATTAATACAATTATTAATGGACTCTTAGCTTGGATATGCTTTGGGATATGTGGCATTCTGATATTTTTATTATATTTTTTGTATAGAACATAAAAACGTCTCTCTTTCTTTATTTAATGTAGAACTTTTTAGTTTTTGTTTTACAGCTTGCCTATACCTCTCTCATTGCCCCAATCAATTTATTATCATTCTTTCTCTCTCTCTCTCTCTCTCTCTCTCTCCAAAATTGCTCGTAACAGCAAGAAACAACATCCGTTGTTGCATGTGTGTGTGTGTGTCTTATTTGTTCATGACTGTCTGTTCTGGGTGTGTCAGTGAGGTAGGGTGATGTAGACTCATTGTGTAATGGATTTTCATGTATTCAACATTTAATGTGCCTCGGCTTGATAAGAGGACTTAAAAGGACTGAACAAATGTGTAATGTTATCCTGAGTGATGCAGCATAAACATGATGTTTCTAGGACGGACATAACATACACTTGTCTAACCTCAAAAGTAACATTTCTGGATAATAATTAATTTACACCTAGGAAATTTTCTCCTAATGAAGCACACAGGCAGCAATTAAAGTGAAAATAGAAGATAGAATTAGGAATCATATTCGGTATATTGTGTATACTTACATGTTTCATCGAAATTATTGATTGTCAGTGACTCCAAAAACTATCTTCACCCACACTGTTGTTCTTGCAGTATTGCAGTATTTAGAGTAGTGCAATGCAGGCTGTTGTACAATACTGTGTATGTCTCACCTCCCCTATTAATGGCTGGGACAATGTGGCGTACACCTTAACTTGTTGAGCCACCATTGTCCTTCGCTGTATGGCTTTAGGCATGTTTCCTGTTACCTCCCATAACAACTGTGTGTTCACAGGCTTCAGTAGAAGTAGAGGCTTTATGTATTAATGAACAATCCCCAGTAATCGCATAGTAATCTCACATAGATCCGCGTGGTGGGGGGGGGGGGGGGGGGGGGGGGGGGGGGGGGGGGGGGGGGGGGGGGGG